>JAJJMA010161000.1:27607-56150 GCA_023529015.1 Papaver nudicaule | reverse complement strand
ACGAGCCCAAACGAAAAGTTGGTTGTATTTCGGTACCCCTCCTTTTTTCAACTGGTATCAGAGCGGGTGAACACATTAAAGACGTAACTGTCTGTGTTTATCTAGGCTTGTGAGTCATGGATCAAAGCGTAAGAGCTTGTAACGTACCACCAAAGTTCGATGGAACAAATTACCTATGGTGGAAGACTGCAATGACTTCGTTTTTGCAAGACCGAGACTTCAAAACTTGGGTTTATGTCATGAAGGAATATATACCTCCAACTGTTGAAGTTGACGGTAAAACTGTTCCCAAAGACATAGCGGTTTATAATGATGTGGAAACACTCGCCGCTAAGCAAAACTATGATGGGCTTAATGCTATCATTCATGCAGTTACACCTGATCTCTTCCATCACATAGCTACATGTGAAACCTCTTACGAGGCTTGGAAAAGATTAAGGAACGTATTCGAAGGTAATACAACAGAGAAAGAAGCTAGACTTCAAAACCTCATGTCTGACTGGGAAAACCTTCGAATGCTTGAGGATGATACCTTTGAGGAATTTAATCACAAATTGTCTGAGATAGTAAATGCTTGTCACACTTATGGTAAAACTATTCCGGAAAGGGACATTGTGAGTAAAATTCTGAGGTCATTACCCTCAAGGTACGAATCCAAGAAACATGCCATCCAAGAAAAGCATGGCTTAGATATAACAAGAAGTGACCTTGTTGCCAAACTGAAAATCTTTGACCATGAAAAACAATCTGGTCAAAAGAATACAGTAGGCCTAAAAGCCATGAAAACAGACTCAGCTCACGAGACAGATGATGCAGATAATGATTTATCATTATTTATTCAACATGTGAGAAGAGTTCTGAGAGGTAGGAAGAGTACAATAACCTACCCAAGACAAAAGGCAAAGATTGGGATAATGACAATGAGCCACAATGCTTCAAATGTCTTGGATTCGGTCACATGTCTCCCGAATGTCCAAATAAAGATTATTGTGGAAAGGTCAAAGCTTTTGATGCTACACAAAAGCGAAATCCCGTAAAAGAGAATGCTAAAACATGACTCTCTTTGCTGTACATCAGGAAAGGCCCCCACCCAGTCCTGATAATGAGAATTCTGTAACGAGTTCTTCATCTCTAACAAACAAAGGGTATTTAGTTACCAAGTTACTTGAAGAAAAATGTCAAATTCTTGTAAAAGAAAAGGAAGAACTAAGTAGAAAACTTTCTTCGACACTTCATAGAGTACAATTGTTGGAAAGAGATAAAAAATGGGATTAGGATCTACTCAAGAAATTGAGCAAAGGCATTAACACACAATGTCTTAAGATCAAGAAACCCAACCTGGAAAAGAAGAAATCTTCTCAAACAAAATCCAAGTCTGATACTTCTAAGAAGTTAAAGCCAGGAAGAAGTAACTCTCCACAAAAATGTGGCAGAAATACTCATAAAGCACATTTATCCAGTCTTAAAGAATGTGACCATGAGAGAAAAACAGGTAAGGGTCATCCTGTTAAGCCTCATGGAAAAAGGGTTGAACAACAACCTGAAAGAAGAAATTCTTTCAAAAAACCGGTACAAGTATGGGTTGAGAAAGGGAAGAAGGAGACTGGTCCTTTCTATCCTGTGAGTCAAAGAGCTAGTCAGACCCATATCAAAACTCCTATCACACTAGATGTGATGCATGAGGAAAACCGAGAAGTAGAGGTGCAAAATCAAGTTCCATTGATAACACCTTGAAAAATAGCAGAAAAAGAAAGAAGCTGATATCCTTGTCACCAAGGACTTCAGTATCCTCCTCTCACTAAAATCGTAAGCGCAGTTCTGTTGTTAAGATAATCCTGATAACAACAGAGACACTGCATAAGGATTTAGGGAGACTGCAAAGGAGATGTCAGACGGAAACTCTGTCAGATTGCCTTTCGGTTCCCGAACTGGTCGGGAAATTTCTGCGACTCCAGAATCTTGTTTGATGTTTATCTTAAAGGAGAGATTTTATCTCATGAAAAACCTTTTGTCCAATCCTTTAAATCTCTGAATTTGAGATTGAAAAGATTACATCAAAGATGACGGACTCTGGAGGAAAAAGGGAAGAAACCTGGACAATTGTCTTTCCAAATAAGAAGATTCGTATATAATCATCTGATAATGAAGCCAGTCACTCTTCTGTACAGGATCTTGCAACTACAGAAGGAAAGGAAATTCATCTTGATAAAAAGATGGATGAAGTACTTGAACAACTCAAGAACTTCGCTGGTGAGATGGGTACTCTTACAAATCATGTGAATACTAGCCTCCATGATCTAATTGAAAGAGTTGGAACCATCGAAGAACAACTTGGCATCTTGGTTAACTCAAGTAATAAGTCTGTTCTCTCAATCAGATTAGTTGGTTCCTTGTGAGAACTTGTTCTTGCTTTTGCCTAAGGAATATAAACTAAATCTGTTAAGTAGTTTGCCCTTTCATGCTTTTTAGAGTTTTTCAAGCATGTACTACTTTATTTCATTAATAAAAGTTCTTTTTAGATGTTATTAATGATGTTTGCAATACTTGATTTGTCTACCTCAATCTTATTGCAAAACATAGCTTTTTCCATTGTTTCGGTAGTGACGTAGAGCTGTGTCTATTTACAAAAGTTATGCTTTTTCTCACGATCAAGAAACTTTTGATTGTATGATTTCTAGAAGTTTTCCCAAACTCGAAATCATAAATTCTTTTTCTGAAAAAATTGGCTAAGGAAAAGAGATTATTAACAAAGCAAAACTGGATAACATTTAATTGTTCTTGTCCATGTTAGTCTTTGTCAGTTGTTCTTTAATGGATGACACCACACGGGGGAGAGTTCTTATCTTGAACTTGCGCTTAATAACAAATCTTTTTGGGGAGCGTGGATGTGGAATATTGGGAGAAAGTGTATCTATATTTCTCCATAAGGTGAGAACTCAGGAATCTTGTTGTTCAGATTACCTAAGTATACCATCTTTAAACTTGATATGCGAGTACTTAGCTTCACCTGTTATCATAGGTGTATGAAACCCTAGTCTCGAACTACTTTGTCATATTTTTGTGACAAATAGGGGGAGAATACATATGGTTCTTGTTCTTGTGGTGTGCATTAAGGTGCATAACCATAGGGGGAGAACATCATGTGCTTACTTGTTGTGCTTTTCACAAAGTATCAAGTAAGGGGGAGTAATTAAAGCTGGGATCAAGCTTCGTATCAAGAATGAGTAGAATCACTTTAAAAGTTCTGATACACCAACTTTAAAGTTTGCTCAGATTCTTACTCTTACGCACAAACAACATGTGGGATGAGCATACTAACCCACGTAAGCTTAAGCGTACCTTTATGGTTGTTTGAGCTGGATATGTTGTAGCTGCTGACTACGGATTCATCAACAAGAGTTTAATGAACACATCAAGACTCAAGGGAGAAGTTGAAGAATTCAAGAAATCAAGAAATACATTTGGTTAGTACTTCATTTTATATTATTTGAATCCATATGTAAATTGGTTTTGTCACTAAAATCGACACAGGGGGAGATTGTTAGGGCATTGTCCGGTCAAACCCACTAGCGTTGGTATGTCAAGCTAGTTGTCAGTTTTAGCCTTTTAGGTGTCAAAACTCAATTCTTGATTTAGCCTACTAGAGTTTAGATTTCGAAATTGGGATATAGACAAAGTAGTAGAGACCTTGAAGACGAAGACTGTGAAGACAAAGAAGACATCAATTATTCTTCATCGACAAAAGGTTAGTAGGAGTTATGACTTTTATGGAAATTCTTCTATTCTACTTTCTCTATTCTTTCGAAATATAGTCAGACTACTTTAGTATTGATAATAGTGATTCGTATTCTTGTCTATCGTGGCCTTGTGTCATGACCAGTGTTTGTTCCCACAAATACTGTGAGTACAAGAATGAATGAGATAGATTCGATGGCATGTGTCCATTACAATGGTTTGCTTGCAAATCGTTAGTTGGATATGGATGAATCTAAAGGAGTACTCTTGAGCAAAGAGTCCATGGATTACAGTTGAGAACGTACACACGTCTAAGTTCTGGCTAAGCCCAGTACTTCCAGCGGAATCCAGATTTGACGAAATCTGACAGGCGGACGGTTCACGAACCGGTTTGCAAACCAGAAACTCGGATTTCTTCTGAGTTCCAAAGTGACTGAACATTTCGCGAACCTGTACGCGAATCCAATGTTGGTTACTTTGCTGGTGTCGGATTTAGTGGATATTCTTTCAGAATTTCACTTGGGTCAAACTCTAAACTCCTTTATCTCTTAGATGGACTTGTATATCACATAATATCTTTTGTGTTCCATCTAACGATCCTCAATGAGTCAATAAGATAAATATTATCTCTGGTCTGTTGGATTCTATCTTGAAGTGTTTTTGAGCTAACAAAACACTTGGCAGATAATGATAAAAAGAATTCCAATTGAGATTAATCTCTATTACTTGGTTGGCAAGTTTAGGGTTTCCTTAACTTGTGGGACAAGTAATTGATTGCTTTATTCCAAAGAAACCTATCTTATTGAGTGCTATAAATAGAGGTGTCTATGGAAAAATACCGCAAGCATCAAGCATACGTGAAGGTCCTTAGGGAAGGTAGCGTAAACTCTTTTCACTTCGGTGAATGCTTGTTGTGGTATAGTCATCCTCTATAGGTTGCAGCTCCTCTGGGAACTCCCTACGACTATAAAAGACTTCTCTTGAGAGTTGGGAAGCACAGGTAGGAGATTGAGACCATATTTGGTTGAAATCGGATTAACCTGTAACCTTGGTAACCTAATCACGTTCTTGTCTATTCCATAGTCCGTCTCTTCTGCTATACGGCTATTCAAGAACTGATACGTTATACACAAGGTTGAAAGGTAGCAACGCACGGCTGCACTCGGTGTTGTAAGACCTAGTTAGCTCCAGTTATACAAGTTTCTTAAGTGATTCTTCGTGTATAACTAAGGTAGAGACAGATTGGGCATAGCTTACTCGGTTTGCTTGTCAGCCCTGATTTGTGAAGTAGATTTCCGTATGACCTGGATTTAATCATCCGAAGGAAGTCAACTTGTGTGTGGTAAACTGATAGAGGACAGTTAGACCATACGTCAACAATTAGGTTGCAAAGCCAGTATTGCTGACACAAGCCTTTGACATCGGTCAAAGCAACTCCTAGGCCTGTAAAGGACGTCAGCTGGGGGAATCAAGAGCGTGACGATCTGTGGGGGATCTAGAGACGTAAGGAGTGCGGCAGTAGCCAATTCGCTTGGAGGGCTAGAGTTGGTCTCTGCTACATCCCAGACCGAAGTCTTATATTAGGCTAGTGTTTGTAGTCAGTTTGTACTGGGCGGTGTTCAATCTGGACGAGGTCCCGAGGTTTTTCTGCAAGGCAATTTCCTCGTTAAAAAAATCTCTGGTGTCTTGTGTGCTTTTACTTCCCGCATTATATCTCTGATTATATAATTAAAGCACCAAGTAGTACGTTATCCAATAACCGTAGAGTTTAACTCCAAAGTCCCAACTTTGTCGAGTTGATCCCCAAGATCACAACTCCGGTTATCTAGGTTTGGATATTGATTTTTGAGATCGTGCAACCTAAACCATAAGACTCACGAGCCCAAACGAAAAGTTGGTTGTATTTCGGTACCCCTCCTTTTTCAAATACATACACTATCCAATGAAAAGGAGGGGACACCGAGCTATACCACCAACTTTTGAATTCGTGAACCTAGTTGATTAGGTTACTTGAACGATCTTACAAATCAATATTCAAACAACAAAACCGAATCCCAACAAGAACAAGCTCTCGTAGATCTCAACAGAGATGGATTCACTCAAGGGTTAGAATCAACAAACTTGCAGTACTTTAATTATATAGATCAGAGACAATATAATGTGGAAAGTAAAAGTAAAGAAAGACACCAGGAGTTTTGTTAACGAGGAAACTGCAACCAGTAGAAAAACCCCGTTACCTCGTCCAATTTGAACACTCACAATATCAAGCGAATACAGACGCTAGCCTACTCTCAGACTTCGGACTGGAATGTACCAAGATTGAATTAACCCTCCAAGCAACTCAGCTACCGTTGTGCTCTTATGTCTCTTGACTCCCGCAGAAGCATATGCACTTGATTTCCCTAGCCGACGTCCTTTACAGGCCTAGGAGTTGTTCCACTTCCTTTCGTGAAGACTAGCTACCCTGCCTCTAACCAGACGCCTGGTTGTACTCAATGTCTTTCAACAAGAATACAATAGGTGATTTCCTTTAGACTTAAAGTCAAGGTTAATGGAAATCAATATACTGATTAGGGCTTATTAATCTAGCCTAAACAGTTTTACCTCGTAGCGCGTGATGAAATTAGTATTAAACCTAATTTGTGAATTGCGTTATGGAGCTTCTAGGACTTAAAACACTGAGTGCAGCCTTACGAAGCTTCTATCAAATCTTTGGTCATTTTTAATTGAATTGATCAACAAATCAATCGACCTAAGATACATGATCGGGAATGTTACATCCGACCTGTGCTTCATGATCCTCAAGTGAAGTCTTTCAAATAGTCGTAGTTCAAGAAAAGGACTCCGAGATGACGACCAACCTTTATTCAAGGATACACGGTTGTGTAGAGGATTGAAGTTGTATCTTGCAGAAGGTTATATATCTATATTGATCACCAAGGGAGGCTTTGCTTTAAAGTGAAGCAACCTTGAGTGAGGCTCAAGAAAGTTTCCGAACTTTGAAAAGTCCATAGGCTTGCATTGAAGTCCTACTCAATCTTCTTCTAACCCGTTGGTTAAAAACCTAAAGGACGTGAGAAGACTCGCCTTGACCGAATCGAAGGATAAAAAATGTATAAGTAAGTTGGACATGCTATGGAGTCCGTGTAAGAATACACGAACCTAAAGAAAATCACGGACAAGAGCTCCATGGGCCTTACTGTGAACGAGTTCGAAAATCCATTCACAAACGGTAAAAACCTTAAAATAGAAGTTTTAACCATGGCTTATATGAACACATTCATGAACGCGTTCATGTACAATTTCTCGGAATTCGGTAGTTTCTGAACTCTTATATGAACGCGTTCATGAGAAACTGCTGAGTTCAGGAATTTCCCCTTATAGCTTATGAACGCGTACGCTCTTCAGGAGTAATTCAAGAACTAGCTCTATTACCACATTCTACTTAGGCATTGGTCAATTAGTGATCAAAATGCTAAGAGAACTAATCTTTGATCCTTTGAGATCGCTATAAACAACATCATGGACTATTTCAATTGATAGAATGGTAAATACGAAACCGAAAGGAAAACCTTTCTAACCTTTTAATGAGGACGTTGAATTTATCAAGTGTGTAAGCTCCGGTCTTCATCTTCAATAGTTTTCGTCTCGAATTCCTAACCTATCCTAGTCCGAACTGATATTGTAGACTTATCAAGGATTGAGTTTTCGTCAACTAAACTTGACAACTGACTTGAGATAGCAACGCCAGTGGGTTCAACCGAGCTATGCTCTAACAATCTCCCCCTTTGTCAATTTTAGTGACAAAACCAATCTTACATATTGATCAAGAATATTAATTACGACATGTGCTTTACAATCCTCAAGTGAAGTCTTTCAAATAGTCATAGTCCAAGAAAAAAAAGACTTCGAGATGACGACCAACCTTTATGCAAGGATACACAGATGTGTAGAGGATTGGTTTGTACCCTGCATGAGGTCATTTATTTATATTGATTGTCAAGAGAGGATTTGCTTGAAACTTAATCAACCTTGAGTAGGGCTCAAGTAAGTTTCCGAACTTAGAAAAATCCTTAGGCTTACTTTGAGGTCCAACTCAATCTTCTTCAAACCCGTTGGTAAAACCTAAAGGTTGTGAGAAGACTCGCCTTGATCAAATCAAAGGATAGCAATGGATTAGCAATTAAACCATGCTATAGGGTCCACGTAGATATACATGGACATGAAAGACTATAATGGACAAGATATATAATGGGTTCGTGTAGATATACATGGGTCTTAATTAGAACGAGTTCGAGAATCCATTCAGAAAAGGCAAAAACTCCAAGAAGGAAGTTTTTATCCATGGATTTTATGAAAGTGTTCATGAAGTAGTTTCAAAGTTCAGGATTTTTATGAACTCTATATGAACGCGTTCATACCGATCGACTACCCGAGTTCAGGAATTTCCCCTTCACCTATATGAACACGTTGGTTGTTTGGGTGTAATTCGAGAACTAGCACCATTCCCACATTGTTCTTATGCATTGGTCACTAAGTAAACCTAAGTGGCAAGAGAACTGGTTTTTGATCCTTCGAGATCACTATACACATTATCATAGACTATTTATTTGATAGAATTGGTAAATACGAAACCAAAAAGAAAACCTTTCTAACCTTTCGATGAGGACGATAGATATCAAGTGTGTAAGCTCCGGTATTCATATTCAATGGTCTTCGTCTCGAATACCAAAGCTGTCCTAGTCTGAAATGATACTGTAGACTTAATCAACAATTATGTTTTGACAACTAAACTTGACAACAAACTTGAGATCAACGCTAGTGGGTTCAAACGAGCAATGCTCTAAGGGTTAGTCCTCTAGACAACACGACTCTAACTTATCTTCTGCTCTGAGACGAAATATATTATTAACAGTTGAAGTCATTTCTCTCTATACTTCATAGTGTTTGTTGAACCATATATAATGTTTCTCGAAACTTTATATTATAACAATAGTTGTATGAATGAACTATTTGTTCATTATTAGTGAATGGTGTGTGAAGCTTTATCTTTGTATACACTTCATGGTTTTCTGAAGGCCTGTGCTAAACAGTAAACAAGGATTTTTATCCGAGTATTTGCATTCAATGTTGTACTAGTGATTCACCGAGCGTTATAAGCCCATTATTAGAGTTCCATTGCATGGACTAGTATTTGATTCCTTATCTTATAAATCAATCACCAATGTTATGAATCAAATTCTATGTACTAGGAATCGATTTCCTAATCTAGGTGTCGATCTCTTTATATGGGAATCGATCACTGATGCTAGGAATTGATTACTAGAGCTTGGTATTGATTTCCTAAGCTAGGAATCGATCTCTCTATATGAATCGATTGTTGAAGCTAGGAATTGATTACCAATGTTAGACATTCATTTCATTAGCCATGAAATCGATTTTTCTTTTGAGTAATTGATGTCCAAAGCTGGGAATCGATATCTTGCTTATGAAGTCGATTTCCTGAGGTTGAAATCAATCTTTTTCACATGAAATCGATTTCATATTCTTCTAAACCCTCTAGAGTTAAGGCAAGGTGACCGACTTTCACCCTATCTTTTCATAATATGCATGGAATATTTTTGTTGGATACCTTTTGCATGCTGAGTCTAATCATCTCATCCATGACATTAAGGTTTTTAACGAAGCTCCAAGTATTTCCCACTTTTTGTTTGCTGATGAGTGTCTTATTTTTACTAAGGCTAGTCATGAAGAGTCTGAAAATCTTACGTCCCTTATTAAGGATTTTAGTCAAGTCTTTTTGGGCAAGTCATCAATTTTGAAGAATCTGGTTGTTTTTTCAGTAAAATTGTACATCCTGATAATTGTGTTTCCCTAATTAGATCAATGAAGGTGAAAAAAGTGGTTCTCGATATTTTTTTCTTTCGGGAATCCCCTTATGTCAAGAGATCTAAAAAGGATTCCTTCTCTCATCTTAACAATCATTTTAACATACGAGTTGCTAAATGAAAAGGGAAACAAATGATACAAGCCGGAAGATCAGTCATGGTTAACCATGCATTGAAAACCTCTCCTACTTATCACATGAACTCTTGTCTATTGCCTGATGACACCATTACCCAAACGGAAAATGCCCAAAGGGATTTCTGGTGGGCAAAAAGAACAAGGTGGTCTTTATCTTAACAAATGAGACAAGATTTGTACGAGTAAATTAAAGGGAGATTTAGGATTTAGAAATCTCTCTCATGTCAATCTAGCCATGATCTTCAAAAACAGGTTGGAGGGTCATTCACTCCCCCAATGAGTGGTGGGTGACAATTTTGAGGTGTAAATACTTTAAGAATTGCCACCCTCTTCATCATGTTAAGCCTAAGGATACTAGTTGGGTCCTGTCTAGCATTTGTAGAGGTTTGCAATTCATTTCTAATAATGTTGTTTGGGACTTTAGGAATCATCAAGGCTTTTTCTGACAATTTAATTCATGATGCTTCTAAACCCACTTGTATGTATTATCATAATCCTGATGTTACTCTTGATCGTAGCCTTATTGATTATGGTTCTAACTCTTGGAATGAAGAACTTGTTACAGCTTTCTTTACTGCAGATAATAGTCGAAAAATATTGAACACTAGGATCCCTATCACTGGTGTCGCTAGAGTAGTCTGGCCTTACAACAAGTGGGGATAATTGACCGTTAAATCTGCCTATAAATTGCTCTCGGAAGGTAACCTTAATACTAATGATGTTACCAATCCCATTTATAAGCTTATTTGGGATTCTCCTATAATTCCTAAGACACAACTGTTCTTATGGAAATGTATAGAGGACATTTTGCGGACCAGAGTTAGGCTCTTAAGACATTCTCATCATCAGGACAATACTTGTGGTATGTGCTCTAATAATCACCCTGAAACCGTTGAACACCTTATTCTACATTGTGATTTTTCTAAGTCTGTTTGGTCTAGGGTTAGTTGTGGGCAGCTTGTTTTAGTTGATTTTGGCTCAACTATTAGGCCCTTTCCCATGGAACATGGGAAAGGGGGTGGTTTGCCATCGATGGATTAAATGTCAGTCAACAATGAAAAAATTGTAGGTCGATGCTTTTCCCATCGACCGATAGTTCGTCATCGTTGTCGATGAATTTTCCATCGATCAATGGTTTTTCCATCGACATCGACATTTTTTCCATCGACTATAAATTCAGAGAATTCACGCCCTTGCTCCTCACATCTTCTTTTCTGCTTGTTCTGGTTCTTCCGTTCTGTTTGCTCTTTGGTTTTTATAATTTTTGTTTCATTTTAGAAATTTTAATGGCAGCTCGTGGAGCCAAAGCAGCTCTACACAAACTAATAGGGAAAAAAAAACCCGATGATGATGATCCGTTCACCGGATACACGTGGATTCAGGATAAAGATTATGAGTGGAGTTACATAAGAAAACGATCAAGTCCTGGTGTTTTAGGTGAGCATATGTCAACAAGGGTGGCGACAAGCCAGAAAAACAGTATTTCTCTAAGAGGCGGCACAAAGGAACTAAATTTGGTTTTCACTTGGATTCCCATCGAAGTTCAGCAACGAATAGATAAATATCCATGGCACCATTTTTATCGGATCGAGACACACAATTCTAAAACTCAAATAGTATTGAGAACACTCGAATGGTAATGGAAGACTACAAATACATTCTTCTTTAGAGATTTTGAAGCTGGTAAGTTTTTTTTTTATCTTGTCTATTTATAATGAATATTTATTACATTTTAATTGGGGCGACCATTTGTATTTATTACACAAACTTTAATTATTATATATTATGATATATTATGATGTTTATAGGAATTACACCGTTAGATTTGTACATGTTGACCGACATACTATGTGATGGACATTTACTTCCATACGACCAGGAGAAGTGGGCGCACGAAGATAAATGGGCAGAACGACTTCCTAAGCTGGCTCTTTAACTGCCAAGGATTTAATTGGTGGTGGAATAAGAGTTTCAAAACTTAAGGCGTTTTTGGAAAAATATCACAAGGGATGATATAGGTAGGCTTCCAAATAGGGATGATATAACTCCCTCACGTCCACCTTCACACCCACATCCATAATCTTCTTCTTCGCAAGGATATGTGTACCCTAGTCAGGGTTCTTCTTCGGCTATACCACCATTTTCTTGGGAGGTTCATAGTATTGACCTTTTTAGTGGAGGAGTTGTTACAGTCCCAGTATGGGATGTTAGTGGTGGAGAGGATGAGCCGTACACTATGATCGATGAGCCCAGTGAGAAACTTTAATAAAGGTGTATTGATTACCACACCCTCTTATGTAGATTTCAGAGGTGGCATCTCAATAAGATGGCTAGATGGAGGTCTGGCGAAGTGCTGGGGATGGACCTGGAAGATACGGGAGTCACTTCTCCGACCCATACATGATTCACTCCTCATGCCCATCCCCCTCCTCCCTCTCATCACACTCATCACACTCGAAGTGGTCGCGATAGAAGAAGTGGAGGCACCCCAGATAGAGCTAGTGGAGGCATCCCAAGCAGCGGCGGTCGCATTCACACCTCAGGTAGCAGTCGCCCAAGCAGTAGCCGCACCCCTAATATTGTACGGGAAACTCAATATCAACAGTAGGATTCCATGGATGATTTTACTACTGCATCAGGATGATCCCTTGGTACTCCTCCATCAAATTTGCGTGGTCCAAATATTTATGGTTCTCGGACTTCACGTGGACCAAATGTTACTCCAACGAGTGCACCAAGCTCCATCATCACATCACGTGTTTTAGCACCATGGCGTGATCCTGAACCCAACACTTATATTCCTTAGCAGGAACCTCAACAGGGTTTCCGACCATATACCATCTCACTTGTTGTTCCCGTGGTTCAGTCTGCACGTTATCAGGGTTATGGTCACCTCGGTCTTGGTGGTGGTGATTCCGATACATCTACAGTACCCGGTAGTTCTACTATCTCCAAAATGGAGGTTGACTCGAAATCTCAAATGGATGATACTCAGGCGTTAACTCATATGTTAGGAATGGGTAATATTTTCAGCCCCTCGGCGTCGTATGGCCTCATGGAGATCATAATTAAAGTGACAATCAATGAAAGTTTCTTTCTTTTTATATGTAGTATTCAATGAAAGTTTGCATATGTAGTTTTCCTTCAATCAATGAAAGTGTGTGTTGTTTAGATAACTATATTTGAACAAGGATCGTAAAATTAAAATCAATTATTTCATTAATTTGCTTTCTCCATTACATAAAATCAAAAATAAAATTCTAATAAAAATGGAGAGTATTTTGTCAACACCCTAAGGATATTGAAACAACCAGCACAATGGAAAGACTTTCCATTATGGCGTACTTTCCATTCCTCTAAGCTGCACTAATGACTTCGTCATTGGTTTGGCCAATGGTTCTTTTTCGATGCTTTTGAATCACTAAGTAGATAAACATATTCACCTGTCTATTGATCTTGCAGAAACGACCAGACAAAGTGTGTTCAGTACGACTTCTAATGTTTCCAGGATGCTCTTCCAAAAAATATTCTAATATCTTACCCCCAAAAGTTCCCCCACTGATCCGCGTCGGTCTAACATCGATGCATTCTATCGTTTGCCGCACATAGTTCCTACAAATACATAAATCCTCTTCTTTAGTGAACCTGAAATGACGACGGCGTGGTTCATACTGAGGGGATCCTGCCATATTCACTACAACAAACCAAAGATATAACGAATTGAGGAGAAGGTATGAGTGCGTTAGTGAGTGAATGACTAAGTTGCATATTTATAGGCGAATTAATTAGACCCATTGGATCAATGGGGATCATCAACCCGAGGCTTTTTATATCGACTGATGGAAAAACCATCGATGTCGTTGAAAAAAGAATCAATCAATGCTTTTTTCATCGGTCGATAGAAAAAGCCTCCCACATGACAAAGTTGCAGAAATGTAACTTTACCATGCCATTTTGGCACTATACTAGGTCCATAGTGAGCCAAAACTATCTAATTTGTGTATTTGCTTACCCCATAGAAAGAGGCCTTAGTATGCAGAATTTGATTAATAAGTGGCTAAGTACCACCCAAACTCCTGAAATCATTATTTCCATCTTCACCACAGGTTGGTCCATTTGGAGAGACCGCTGCTTTCATATTTTTCAAGGTCTTCAGGTTAATCGTTTCTCTACTGCCCGTGATACAATAAAACTCGTGGATGATATCCTTGGTTCCATAAATCCAAGGCCTATTATTACTGCTTCTCCTTCAAACAGGGTTTAAATTCATATCAAATGATAATTTGCCACATGATTCTATTATTGTCAAATGTGATGCTTCGTTTGATAAAAACACTACTAATTCTGGTATTGGTATTGTGTTAACAGACCTCGAGAGGAGCTTCAAAGGTTGCAAAAAAATATACTGAGTAGCTAGAGATGTAAAACATACAGAGTGCTTGGCGATAATGGAGGCTCCTAAGTGGCTAAGGAACTCAGATTACGTGAACATCTGCATTCGGAGTGAGACAGAGAATATTATTGCTTATCTTCAAAATATTAGTAACTAAATAAGTTGGTCAAGCAATTTCGTTTTAGATGATTGTTTAATTTTAACTATTTCGCTTTCGTTAAGTTTGAAAATATTAGTAGAGAATTTACTTTAGCAGCGGACGCTGCTGCCAAACACTGTAGAAGGCAAGGTGTATCGGAAGTTTGGTTGGACTCACCCCCGATAGACCTTGCAACCTTCAACTTATTTTCAAACTTAACGAAAGCGAAATAGTTAAAATTAAACAATCTATCTAAAACGAAATTATTTGACCAACTTTATTAGATATCATCTTTGTAATCTTCTTCGATTTAATAAAGTCTCCTTTTCTAGCGGTGGGGAAAAAAAAACCTTACAAGTTAGGTTGGACTTGGGCAGACCACTGCAACATATAGGCCTTAAATGAGTGTTTTCTGTATAGCTTAAGTGGCTAGGCCCAAATCTTGTTGAAACCCAACAAATTTTGGGAAAGTTTAACTATTGCTGCGTTGTTTGTATACTGTTGTAGTCCCTCCATAGTCCATATACTAGGTGGTGAATGACAAGAGTTAAAACACTTGCAAAAAGAGGGTACATCAACAGTGACAAACTATACCAAAAACTTGGTTCCGACTATAAACTGTCTCTCATTAGGCTAAGTCTAGTGGGAGTTCAACTTCTACGAAAAGCGTGGTCTATACCCCAAGTTCAACCTCCAGTTCCAGATTCTCGTAGAAGTGGAAGTTGAAATGCTACTTAGGCGCTCAATGATATAACGCCCAAAAAGTGAATTTGCGCTCAATCATATAGCGTCTAACCGAATATTCTCATTAAATCTGATGGCTAATAACATATATTCCAGATCTGATGGCTAAGATTATCTGGCGCTTTATCATTTAGCGCCCCACCGCTATATGATTCAGCGCTAGACTGATGTGTCATGCTATCTAGCACTCCCCATTAGACTTGGGCTGCTACTTTGCTAATATGTCCTACTACATTTTGGTGGATATGGAAGTCCCATTAGACTAAGCCTTAATCTCCAGTGGTACGAACTTGGCACTAATATATCTATGTGATTACTAGGACGACTACAGTTATGTTGAATGACTACACCTACAAGAGACGGTTCCTATAAAAAGTTTCGTTCAATAATGAAATGGATGTGATCTCACTAGAAGGTATGTATGAAAGCATAGCATACAATGAACCTCCTACGGTCCTACCCTTCCTTGTTGAGAAGCCGTTACAAGGTCCATTGTATACCTGCACATGTGACCCAGCTAGGTTTAGACGTCAATGGTCATCACCCACAGCAAGCTTGATAACCCATCCGGTCTAAATCAACTGAAATAGACAGAAAAAACTTGTCCCTGCACGGGCATATATTAAATGTCAGAATTACAATCGTTGGAGAGGATTGTTGGCAACCTAGCTACTAGCTGGGCACCAACTCCTTTTTGTATTACAATTCCATATCAGACTTAACGGCTTTTGTCCCACTCCAATTGAATCTTAATCAACTTGAAGGTTCTTTTTTTTTTTTTTGATCGGTCAAAAGGAGAAATTCATTGAAAGAGAGGTACTTAAGGGGGGTACCTCAACCCAATAAATACAACCGAACAAAAAAAAAGGAAACCGAAAGGGGATTCGGTCACCCAAGAAAAAAAACAAACAAAATGCTTACACTTACAAGGCTTTTTAAGAAGTACAAGAGAAAAATAAGTCCCATAAACAAAAATAGTATTTGCAGTTGTTACGTACTATCAATAAATTTCGTCAAACATTTAACAATTGGACCTTCTTCTACGTTACCAAATGCATGTTCCATATTAGTTATCTAATCCATTCATGTAGAGATATGATCAATTCCGTTAATGCCAACCATCAACCACCTTAATCAACTTGAAGGTTCAAGTAAGGGATAACCACCATTTACCACCAAAGGACACATTTTAAGTGAACTGAATTGGAGTGTTTAGTACTCACTTTCGAAATAGTATTTGCAGTTGTTACGTACTATCAATAAATTTCGTCAAACATTTAACAATTGGGCCTTCTTCTACGTTACCAAATGCATGGTCCATATTAGTTATCTAATCCATTCATGTAGAGATATGATCAATTCCGTTAATGCCAACCATCAACCACCTTAATCAACTTGAAGGTTCAAGTAAGGGATAACCACCATTTACCACCAAAGGACACATTTTAACCACCTTAATCAATAAGATCATAAATTGTGTATAGACTAAACAAAGAACAGATCAAGGTGAACTAAAGAGTAAAGATTCGCATTAAGCAAGAGAGAAATGAAATGGCGCCAGAACTTGATAACAAACAATTGAATGTATCGGGATTACTAGTTCGCTGAACTTCGATTTATTGCCATGCATTTATTAGTAGTAGTAACAAAACAATCGTCAAATATAGCAAGTGGACGTCGTCGCTTATGTCACCGTATCATCCATCAGATATCGTTGTTGCAACAAACAACCACTGCCATTAATCAACAAGGGAAGGGATGAATCCGCACAAAAGAATAATGGGAAAATTGGGAATATGCCCCAAAATGGAGCAGCAAATCGGGGATCTGCCCCAACATTTCAATTCTTGGTAATCTGCCCCAAGATAACAGTTTCCGTCGCATTAAGTTAAATAGTCAATTTATCGGGAATTGACTAGTCAAAATATCGGAATCCAGGATCTCGCGAGATTATTATATGACCCATTTAACCTTCTGACCTTGAAACGAAATCTCCTACTCCAACAAAGTCATCAAATCGAAATAGCACTGATCTTAATCCATCCTTTAATGTATGAGTGAATATAGTTCTTTCACCCTTAAATCCACTGAGGAAGCCTTGAGGATTACTGTCAACAATAAACTGAAAACATTCCCGTTCTTAATTTCATGGGTTGAATACATAAGCTTACGGTTTCGCTGCAACCTCAAAATCTTTAGACAACACCCATTACCCAATTCATGTGCATATCATGGCTACAAGAAGATATAATTCAAATAAAGATTACACCAATTCACATCAAAAGATTACCAATTTTGTGTAAGATTGCTATATACTATGTGCTTATTTACTCTATCGAACTTACTAGGGTTTTGAACTTTCTGATGGAAAAATGATTCAGAATTATGTTCATTGGATGATGTTGATTTCATACAGTAGTATACTTCAACAGTTGAAGAACCAGACCTTTCAAGCCAAAATCACCATCAGCCATGACGGTACCATCACTTGCTAATTTTCTTACTCGAAATGTTTGTAGAAGACAATGATGTCGAAGTGTTGGAGAAGAGTAGACGATGTGTTACTTAGGTTTTCACGTCGGCGTGCGGTTTACACATTTGTGTGAAGGGTTTAGTTGTCTTTTTCTTTTACATGTGTAACATGGCATGTGTGGCATTTGACTTTTTAACAAATTTGGATGGAGTTTGGAACGGTTGGGGCAAATTACCGAGAATTAAAATGTTGGGGCAGATCCCCGATTTGCTGCTCCATTTTGGGGCATATTCCCAATTTTCCCAATAATAAACGCATTTCAGAGTGCCAGCAAATTTAACGGGTAACAAATATGTACAGTCTTTTGCACGTTGGGGTCTCTCAAATGAGTTCATAGAGCCTTCTAGAGTAGCTTCTTTTTTGCATCATAAATTCGGATACATTGATGACTGGATGTGAATGAGTTTATTCATTTCACAATTAAATGAAGTACATAATTGTGGACCATTATTGTATCAAAAAAAAAAAAATTGTGGACCATTATTACTTGGACATGTCTGTCCAACCGTGGTTGCCAACTATTAAATTCTTTCTATTTCCTTCTGTTTATGAAAGCAAGGAATCAATACATCTTATCTGCGTGGTCCATCTTTCTTTAGCCATCCTTGAGCCGGAGGTACTCTTGTTGATAATATTGCGCGGTTGCGACGCTGGGACTGTATAATTATGATGCAAGTAGTAGGTGCAGAAGCTAATCCCAAATGAGAGGCTGACAATAATCGTTGCAGTGGCTCGTTTTTATACTGAACAGGGGAATACCGAGTACTGATACCAGTATATGTTTGACTTTTTTTTGTTCCTTTTGTCCATTGGATAAATTTAGACCTCCGCGGTGCCCGTTTTAAAACCCAACGCTGCCGGATGACCGCAGTCGCTAAGTGGAAACAGTATCGATGGATGGACGGGTTATTACTGTCGAAAATTTGGCACTAAAAACAGAGGGTGAGAAAAGAATGTTGTCTCTGACTTCAAAGCTCTATAGGTAGATTCTTTTCCACAATTATTCAATCCTTCCCTATTGAATTGGCGAGTACAACTAGGTCACTGAATATTGCCGTCAGGATACTTGAAGCACCACAACAACCTTGACCCAATCAAGAACACACAAATTGATTTCCCGATGATGCTTGTTAAGAGAGAAAACTAAGAGAGTTGAGATGTGTTTTGAATGAAAACCAGTACGCTATTTATAGAGGGATTTGCATCCATTGAAGACGTCTTTTCATCTTCAACAGGCATCTGTTCAGTGCGAATAGACATGTCTCTTCATCAACAGACAACAATGGTGTTTATTGAGAACCGATGTTTCTGTTCAGGGGTTTGTTGAAAATATCCTACTATAATCAGTAGCAGTGATTAGGTATTGAAGATGTAAATGAAGAAGAAGTGAAAGTTATCCATTGCATAGAGAAGACAATGTTACAGAAAAGGTAAAGTTATCGTTAACAAAATAATTAAACAGATATAACAGATATAAAACAATATTAACCGACTAAACTAGACAGGATGTCAAAGCCAGGCTGTCAAAGCCACACTAGCCAATAAATGAAGAGTATACGGATCGCCAGGTAGATGAGTGAGAGCCATCGATAAAGATGAGACGAAGGGTGGCAGATGTAATCCTGAATTATGCTCTATTAGCCCCCCGCAAGCTGATGTGGCCTGCCGGCAGAACCTTCAGCTTGGTTCTCAGGTCAGCAAACCTTGGTCCAGCTAACCCCCTAGTAAAAATATCAGCTACCTGATCAACTGTAGAAATGTATGAAATCTTCAAATTCTTCGACTGAACCAACTCCTTCACAAAGTTATAATCAATAGCAAGATGCTTCATACGAGTGTGAAAAACAGGATTAACTGAGTAGGAAATGGCACTCTTGTTATCACATAATAAATTAGGAGAAGCAGGTAGAAAAATATGTAGTTCCTGAAGCAATTACACAACCAAATGACCTCAGCCGTTGAATTAGCCAGACTGCGATATTCAGCTTCTGTAGAAGATCGAGCAACATTAGTCTGACGCTTGCTAGACCAAGAAGTTGGGTTTGAACCAAAGAAGATGCAATAACCACCAGTACTGCGCCTAGTGTAAGGATCACCAGCCCAGTCTGCATCACTGAAACCATCACTACGCCACAGGGGCCTGTTTGTAACGGATATAGACGTTGCGCAGAATTAAAGCAACGTCTATTAGCGTTGCAAAAACGGCGTTACAAATTTTTGGTAACGTCTAATATGTTGCTTTAATTAATTAAAGCAACGGAAGTAACGTTGCATCTTCCGTTGCACTTTTTTATTTAAAGCAACGTAAGTAACGTTGCAGAATTTATTTAGAGCAACGTTATCTGTAATTTAGGCAACGCCTATAAACGTTGCGGATTTTTTAATTAAAATTAAAAAAAAATGTATTACAAAAAATACTAAATATTGTATTAACAAAAATACCAAATATTTTATTAAAAAATACCAAATATTGTATTAAAAAAATACATACATTAATTAAAAAAAAATATGTTTTCTCAACTAGATTACATACATACATTTATGCTACATTTATACATACATACGAAACAAAAAGCAGCTGCAGATTCAAGTTAAAATAGAGCTTTGATCACCTATCTATCTAAACAAACAAACACTCTTTACATTTTAGAAAGAATTACAGCAGTTACGATACCTCTACGAATTTAGGCTCGTGTTCAGAACTTCTGGGAAGACGAATTACACAACAGCACATCACCTACCAAAACCAAAAGAAAAAACACTAGTACCAAGAATGAATGATATTTAAATATGAACTAAGTTGGACTCAGTTTGATGATGTTATTCAATATAGTACCTACAAAGCAACTTAAACCCCCTGCTACAGCCGCATAAGCAGATCCTATACTTCTCATTGCATCTGGAGCCTCCTGATATAGAAATTCCAGGAGTCCTACTATGCAAAACACTTCTGCTATGCCAATGAGGCAGTACTGAATCAACAACCAGTAAGCACTTAGGTTGGGCATGGGCGAAAGGAAACTAGCTTCGTAGCCGTTCACAACTGCATAGTTTCTTTTGTACCTCTCAAAAGCAGCCCATGCCACAAGCCTCCAAGGATTTAGTTAAGTACCATCCTCTTTTAGTTGCAGGGATGCCTTGTCTAAACACCTAAGTGAAAGAAAAATCATCTTAAATGATCAGATATAGGATAAACTGAATTTTAATTTCAACATGAACAAAACTGCAAGGACAACAACCTATAGTAACTTGAATATACTTTCATAAGCTATATGCATTTTATCATCCGATCAATGTACAAGGCATAGCAAAAAACAGACACATAGGCAAAATATGATGGATGTCTTTAAATCTATAACCTATTACCTCATAGTATTAATATGGATTGGTATCAAAGAACAAAGGCAATATGGATACATAGGCTTACAAAATCTAAGTCCTGAGTAGGTAAAGAGTTAGTCAAAACAAAACACCCCAACAAGAAAATCAACACCCACGTTCCGATCTTTGATCACCCATGTCTAAACAAACATTCTTTTCATTTTTGATGGAAATGTAATACATCAGGCTGGCAATTTCTTGCCTGGCAAACAAGCATTCTATTCAATTAGATGTGGTTAGGTACCAACAATCATTCTTTACACTATAAAAAGAGAGCACTTGCGTTGGACAGTACAGACTAAACCACAAACCTTAGATGTACAGGCCCTGCCAAATGAAGGGAAAGCGTAATGAATCAACTGCTATTTCAGTGACAGTATAGGCTACATGCATCGACACACTAAAAGTTAACAACCCATGTAGCAGTTCAGAGCTTGCATCACAATTACCTAGACGTGGACAATTAGTGAGAATGTAACGACATCACTGTTTTCGACAACCTATTCATCCGATAAAACATTGTTTGATTATAATAAGATAGAGAAGTACCCATCTGAGGTTTGGTTCCAACATTTTACATTGATGGAAGAAAAATACACCACTGAGATGCCCATGGTACGATCGAATAACCTTGTTCTGCTCGAGATCCCAACATTTAACTTGTTTATCATCACCAGCAAAGAACATGTATGGCTGCCGTGAGCTCACAGCAAGGCCCATGACTTGATCGGTATGTCCTGTTAACATAAGCTTTAGCCTTCCCGTTCCTACATCCCATATCTTTATAGTACAATCTGCAGAACCAGTACAAAACCAGGAATTACTAGGGTCAAACGTGATAGATCGTCAAAAGTTAATCCAATAGCAGTAACTCTATAAATAACAGGGAAGCAGAAGGCACCCAACAATGATACCCAAAACAGAACCCAAGACGGTCATAAATTTAAGGGTATCTATTTGGGTTCTGAATAATGCATCACACCTTTTTTATTCTATACATAAAATAAAATACAACACTAACAAATTAACCCACCTACCTTAGCTGCAAGGTGCTTCCTATGTGCCTTTCCTTCAGTAGACTTACGCGCAGTTTGCTTAGTACGAGCCATCTGTAACAACAATACATCACAAATATCAAATCAATAAATAGTGCAAGAGTTCCAGACTCATCAAAGTCACCCATGATTGCCTCTACTGCTCGAGGCTTAGTTGCATCTGCAACCAACATTCAGTACTAAACCAATTAAAACAAATGCTAGCCAAAAATGAAAAATCAATCCAAAATTTGATAAATACACATACACTTAATCAATCCCAATCTATACAAAAGAACATCAAACATGGATTGGTACATCAGCATCCTCAATATGGCCTTATCAATAAGATCATTCATTCAGCTACATCTATTACAAGCAGTATTCACAACCAAATCAGTGATCCAATCAAACCAGATGACATTTCTATTACAGTGAGTGAATCCAAATCCTAAAGCCAACATAAAACACTCTATTTAAGGGAATCAATTAGTACTCATACACCATTAATAAATCCCTTTTAAGATCCATTCACATCATAAGAAATCATTAATTATCTAAAATAACAACAAAAAACACAAATCAGCACACTGCAGTCTCAGAATTTCCATTTTTTGCTGCAGTAAACGTTAGCAGATCCTCATGAAAATTTTGTCGTGCTTTTATCACACATTTAAGTACTACATCCGAAAATTTGATCACGATCCAACCACTGGATCTATTGATATCAGTAAAACAAAAACAACCTATTTAGGGTTTACAAGTGAAAAAGAGCAATAAAACATGAATTGGGTGAAGATACACAAACCCATACAAGCATTTAGCATGATATAGACACCCAGCATCAATTATGAGAAAAATCCCCAAATCTTAACATGAAGAACCCTAAATCTCCAGCTCCTCCACCTCCACTAAGACAGAAAAAATGATTAGATCCAAAAAAAAATTAACGAAACAAATCATTACCATAAGAGACTGAGAACAAAAGAGATGAGAGAAGATAATAATGGAGAGGTTTGCTTCAGCGAGAGAAAAGAATAGAGAAGAAGAAAAGAAAAGCTAGATCTGTTTTGGTTTTGCGTTAGTTTCTAGGAAGACAAACTAGGTTAGGAACTAATCTCGATTCTCGACTGAACTCTCGAGATGAAATCTCAAGAAAAGATTTCTGAAAATCGAAGAAGAAGAAGTCGATTCTCGACTGAACTCTCGAGAGGAAGAAGAAGATAAGAAAATAAAAGGAAGAAAATAATAGGAAGAAAACGAAATATAAACTGGAAAATCTATTTTCCGGTAAAAAGACGTATTAGCCCTTGAAGGCGCAACGGTATTGGCAACGTTAATAACGTTGCTTAATTAATTTTAATAATTCCTAATTGGAGCAACGTTAAAAAAAAATTATGCAACGTTATTTGACGTTGCCACGTGTGCAACGGCTATTAACGTTGCAGATGCAAAAAATAAAACGTTACAAATCAGGCCCTGTGGCGTAGTGCATGTAAAGCAGTCAGCCCTTTTGTAAACAAAATGGCATAGTCTAGAGTGCCCTTTATGTATCTGAGAATTCTTTTAGCAGCAACAAGATGATCTGAAGTAGGATTCTGCATATGTTGGAAGACTTGATTAACTGCATAACCAATCTCTGGTCTTGTCCATGTCAAGTACTGGAAAGCTCCAGCAAGAGATCTATAAGAGGATGGATCAGATAATGGAGAGCCTGAATTGGACAGTAGTTTGAAGCTAACTGGCACAGGTGAAGAACAAGGCTTTACTCCAGTCATATCAAACTTGTCAAGAAGATCCAAAGCATATTTTGTCTGAGACATGAAAAGTTGATTTGCATTTCTCTTTACCTCCAGACCAAGAAAATAGTGCAAATCCCCTAAATCCTTGAGTGGAAAATGTGTTTGCAGCTGAGAGATCAACTCATTGCAGTAGACTGAAGAATTCCCTGTTAGAATGATATCATCTACATAAACTAAACAGATTGTAATTCTTCCATTATGCTTCTGCACAAACAAAGATGTGTCAGCAGTAGAGGCAATAAAATTGTATGACAAGAGCACACCCATAAGCTTCTCATACCAGGCTCTTGGAGCTTGCTTTAGCCCATAAATTGATTTGTGCAGTTTACACACATAATCAGGGTGCTCAGGATCTACAAATCCTGGAGGTTGTGTCATATACACTTCTTCTTCAAGATCCCCATGCAAGAAAACATTACTAACATCAAGTTGTTTAATCTGCCAATTGAAGTTAACAGCAAGAGACAAGACAATTCTTATTGTAGCAGGTTTAGCAACAGGACTGAATGTTTCAGTAAAGTCCTCCCCTTCAATCTGATGAAATCCCTTAGCCACAAGTCTGGATTTAAGTTTGTCTGTGCTACCATCTTGGTGTTCCTTTTTCCTAAACACCCATTTGCACCCCACCAAATGTTGACCAGTATAAGGGACCTTAGTCCATGTTCCAGCTGCCTCAAGAGCATCATTCTCTTGTACCATAGAGTTTCTCCATTTTGGTAGTTTCATAGCCTGACTCCAGCAGGTTGGTACTATCTCTGAAGAATCAAGCATAACTTGCAATTTGGCAGATAAACAATATTTAGTTGAATATACTTTTGGCTTAAAGATACCTTTTTGAGCCCTTATAGTCATTGAATGCTGAATAGGTGGAAACTTAATAACTGGTGCAGACAATGGTTGAGCAGATTCAGTAGCAGCTGTAGTAGATACAGATAACTGGTGAACTGCATTATCATCTTCTTGTGCTGGCTGATTCTCCAAGGCTTGAACTACTTCATTAACAGACATTTCAGATGAATCAGATGTAAGACCCTGAATAACATGAAGAAATGGAAGTCTTAAAGGAAAAATAGTTTCCTGAAATTGAACATGTCTGGAAATGAAAACTTTTCTTGAGGATAACTCCAGACATCTATACCCTTTGTGCTGAGAGCTGTAGCCAATAAAAATGCAGGCAGTGCTTCTAGGTTGCAGCTTGTTAGTAGTATATGGTCTAATCCAGGGATAGCATAAACATCCAAAACTTCTCAGAAAACCATAATCTGGTACCTTGTTGTGTAATGCTTCATAAGGAGATTTGTTTCCAATAGATTTTGTTGGAAGCCTGTTGATAGTGTAATTAGCAGTGGAGAAAACATCAACCCAGTAAGAAGGAGCTAGCCCTGACTGTATAAGAAATGTTCTTCCAATGTCAACTAGATGCCTGTGCTTGGACTCTGCAACACCATTTTGTTCTGGTGTGTGGGGACAAGAAATTTCATGCACTATTCCATTGGCAGAAAGAAATGATGTTAAGTCCTTATGTAAAAATTCACCACCACCATCAGTTCTAACAACAAGTATAGGTGTATTAAACTGTTTTTCAACTTGCACTTTAAGCTTGTAAAAGATAGCCTTGAAGTTTGACTTTTCAGTAAGAGGGTAAATCCAGCAAAATTTGGTAAAGTCATCAATGATATTAACATAATATCTAAATCCAGAAACAAACTTTACAGGACTTGGACCCCAGAGATCAAAATGTAAAAGCTCCAGAGGCTTAGTTGTATGATGAACAAACAATGTAAAAGGGAATTTATGACTTCTTCCTAAATGACAATCATGACAAAATATAGGAGTCTTGATTACATTGGGTAGAGACACTGAAGTGCAAATAATCCTCATAGTCTGAAAGGAAGGGTGAGCCAATCTCTTGTGCCAAACTTCAGCTGAAATAGTTGACACACCAGAGAGAGCTTTATTTTGTAATGTATTACTAGCAGCAACTTTATTATGCATCCCTTGAAAATGAATTGGATAAAGACCATTACTCTGAGGGCCTTGTAAAAGTCTCCTCCCAGTTGATAAATCCTTCACACAAAATCCAGTACTATCAAATGTTATAGAACAATTATTGTGAGAAGTAAATTTCTGGACTGACAATAAGTTCTGAGAGGCCTTAGGTACTAGAAGATCTTTCTTTAGTGTAAAATTATGTAAAGGTGTATGTTTAATAGCAGATCCAATATGAGAAATATGCATACCTTCACCATTAGCATCTTGTATTTCTTCATATCCATCATACGAAGATGAGATGCTCTTGTTCATCAGAAGTCAAGTGATTATTAGCCCCTGTGTCTGCATACCATGGATTGCCACCAAGAACATTGGCTGAAGCAAGCATTGCTGATAGATATTTTGGAGTGTTAACATTTTGTTAAGCCATGTTTAACCTGTTGCTGCACTCCAAGGCACCATGACCAACTTTCTTGCAGATCTGACAAGTAATAGCTTCAGTTTGTCCTGGTGAATAATGTGAGGGTTGCATGTTTTGTGGTGCTCTAACAGCTGGAAATTCAGAGGAACCAGACATAATCCCTCTCCCAGAACTATAAGAAGGACTTGATCCTCTAAAATTGTAACCATTAGATCTACCACCTCCTCTTGATATGTATTGTGGTCTAGGTGAATAACCTCTTCCATAACTAACAATTGAAGGTCTGTAAGTAGGTGCAGAATGAGCAGCAAAGGCTCTAGAAGAGGACTCAGAGAAAAAGGATTTGTTCTTCTCATGAATATTAGCAACATCTTCACTCAACAAACTATTGTGAAGTTGTATAAAAGTAACAGGAGTGGTTTTGTGTCTCATGGTAGTAATAAATGGGATAAAATCAAAATTGAGAGCTCTTAAGGTGATAACAACAAGGTCTCTATCAGAAATAATTTCACCAGCTGCTGCTAATTGATCAGTTAAGAGTTTAATTTCATTAAGAAGAGCTGGAATAGTTTTATCACCTTGAGTAATTGACATCAATTTGGTTTTCAGATGTAACACACGTGTAAAAGAAGAGCCACCAAATATTTCCTCAATTGATCTCCAAAGTTGATGTGCAGTAGTCGATCTTGAAAAATAAGGAATAACAGGATCAGAGATAACTCCATTAAGCCACATCCGGATGGTAGCATCATCATCAATCCATTGATTATATAATGGATTAACAACACCACTGCTTTGATTTCTAGCAGATGTAAACTGAGGAGGACAAGGATATGAGCCATCAAGATACCTAAGCAATCGGTATCTTTGAATTACAGGATCTAGAGCATTTCTCCAAGTAACATAGTTTTCTTCTGTAAGTTTGAGGTGTACTAAACTATTCACTTGAGTTACTGAAAGAGAAGCAAATGAGGATGCAGTTGGATTTTCGTAGTCAGACATTGATGTAGAGGGAAAATCTCTGATCATAGACAAGAAATTTGAAGTAGGAGAAAGTAGATCTGAGTGATGAATTGAAAGATTAAGCAAGAAACAGAGAAAGATAACAAAGAAATTGTGAATAAGCAGCGGAAATTTGAAGATCGAACCTAAGAAATGAAGATTTCTTAGTCTGATACCATACTATAATCAGTAGCAGGGATTAGGTATTGAAGATGTAAATGAAGAAGAAGTGAAAGTAATCCATTGCATAGAGAAGACAATGTTACAGAAAAGGGAAAGTTATCGTTAACAAAATGATTAAACAGATAGAACAGATATAAAACAATATTAACCGACTAAACTAGGCAGGCTGTCAAAGCCACACTAGCCAATAGATGAAGAGTATACGGATCGCCAGGTAGATGAGTGAGAGCCATCGATAAAGATGAGACGAAGGGTGACAGATATAATCCAATTATGCTCCATTATATCCAACAATTACATTTATGTCCATCCTGAAAAGAAAAACTAGACTCGATTAATTCCCACTTGCTTTTACCTTACAGTTGTTTCATTAGTTTGGCAACGAGCAAGGCTCATGAGGCTAAATGTAATCTTCACGCGTAATAATGACCTAGCTACCATCAATAAAGACTGTGTAGTTGTGCCTTCAATATGTTCATTTTCAGTTCCTTGTGGCTGTGTGATCAAATGAAATCTTATGGTAGGTAGACCATGCATGGCACAGTAACAAGACCACTTGAACCACACATCATTTATATGATCAAAAAGGGTTTGGCTTTAAAGAAAGAAATAAATAAGCAGATAAATATAAATAATAAATGAAGTATTCAAGTATTTCTCTGAATAGATGTTTCATATACACTTTCGTGAAATGTCACCAGGCCCAGCCATGCATTAACCACTGAACTGCAGGAATGAACTCTGAACCGAGCAAACCTAGTGGTCCACAACAAATGCGAACCATCCAACCCGAGTTGAGGAGAATATAATGTGCATACTGCATATCGGGGAAGGATCCCTTGACATGGTTATAATGACAATAGAATGACATTGTCGCACCGTTTTTTTGATAACTTTCAAACGATAAAGAATTTGACGCTAATTTTTTGTTGGCATGATCTTCGTGTAGGGCTCTATGTTCCTACCAAAAATGAGCACATTCCAAAACTTATAACACCACATTTTACCGATTTGAATGTTAACCATTGATTAATTGTTTTGATCCAACGGTTAAGACTATAAGTGGTATTTGATGGTGCTATACATCTCAGAATACTCTCATTTTCGATGGTTAAGTAGATATCTATAAGAAGAACATGACACCAAAGAATTAGCTCCAA
>JAJJMA010161000.1:0-27507 GCA_023529015.1 Papaver nudicaule | reverse complement strand
GCAGTCGTTAGAGTTCGGTACTGTTTGTTTGCACCATTTGGTGGATAAGTTTAATCAAACAGTCCAAGTCGGAAAACTTTCACCAACTTAGCTTTCTCCGAACAACCATATTAAATTGCTATTTTGGTACACATAGGCCTGATCAGCATCATCATTAATTACCAAATTAAACTCAAATCACACACAAGACACCTACCGCTCACAATGTGGAAAAGTAGCGGACACCACCATTAGATTATCATGAGATTAATGTTGATAGCTACATTTTACACCCTAACAAAGAGTTTGAGAATCTCAGACATTTTACAAGACACTGCAGGGTTAAATGGTATCTCAAGCTGGATGCTGCTAACATTGTCAACACAATTAAAAACCTATTTCTAGTTGAAATGTGAATGGCTTTTTATTTATTTTTACTCTATATATATATATATATAAAAAGGAAGAGACTGGTTACCACAAAGAAGTGGTTTGTGGTAACCAGAAGAGACTTTTGCTGCAGAGCAGCTATACAATCAGAAATCAACCAAAGGAAAGAACACCATAACAAAACAACAGAAACAGAGCTATGGTGTCGAAACTACATTTTCTCAGTTAAACAACGCCATACTCAGTGAAATGCCTTCAAAGATTTTAGTGCCATACGACCAATTGTAAATGAAACATTTTACTTCATCTAACAGTTGGTTTGCCTTGATAGTATCTTCTATTGCGTTTCAACCAAACCGTCCACCAAATGGCAAAGGGAAGCATGCTCCATAACCTGCGGACTATAGAGTTTCCTTTCTTTCTGTTCCATTCCCACATTGTAGCTTTTACATCTTCACGGAAAACCCAAACCATCTTGAAATTATTAAGGAAATAGTGCCATATTTTTCTAGTTTCTTCACATTGTAAGAACAAATGGGTATTCGATTCAACCGCCTTCTTGCATAATAAACATCCATTAATAATAATAGTGTTTCTCTTCTTGTCCATGGTGGGAGCAGCTTTGTAACAAAGTGTCCAAATGAAAAAAGAGACTTTCTGAGGTATTTTGGGGTCCCAGATGCACTTGTGAGGAAAACGTAGAAAACCTTCAACCTCCAAAGCTTTATAACAAGAGGATACAATAAAAGATGAACTTGTATTCCATTTTAAATAATCATCTTCATTCTCACTTAACATTGTATTGTTGATCATGTGAAGTAAGTCTGCAGATTGTGATTTCATTGTCTTTAAGAGCTCTACAGAAGTTGAAATCCCATGCCGGTATTCCGTCCGTTAAAACAGTCATCTCCTTGACAGTGGCTAATTTTTTTTCTCGATAATCTGTAAAGATTTGGAAACAAATCAAATAACGTGATATGATCTTGCCAAAACAAGATGCCATCACCCTTTTTTAACTGCACAGTGATGTTTTATAAGAAAAGATGCTTAGAATTAAGAATTCCAGCCCATAAGCTTTTCCCCACAGAAAGCTTTGAGTCCACAAGAATTAAGGCATCCACATTACCATCAAATTTTTGTTGGATGACAGTCCTCCATAAAGCCTTCTTCTCTCGACCATATCTTCATAGCCACTTTACATGTAAAGCCTTATTGACTAATCTCAACTTCCTAACGCCAGTACCACCACTTTCTTTAGGAAGACAAACTTTTTGCCACCCAACCCATCCCTTTTTGGGTTTAGAATTAGAAGATCCCCATAGAAATTTTCTCATTATGCTGTCCATTTGCTTCTCCATCGAAACTGGAATCTGGAACAAGGACAAATAATATATAGGAAGGCTTGAAAGTACATACTTTATGAGCATTAATTTCCCACCTTTAGAGAGATATGTTCTCTGCCAATTGTTTAACTTTTTCTGAAATCTTTGAATAACATCCCAAACTGCAATGGCTTTGGATTTACTTCCTAAAGGAATACCAAGATAGTTCATTGGGAAATTAACTTTCTGACAGCCAAAAATTCTAGCACAATTGTCAGCAAATTGAGTTTCTCCCACGAGTACAAGAGCACTCTTCTGGAAATTAACCTTCAAACCAGATACTACTTCAAAAGCTAAGAGAATGTTCTTTAGGTTAGTAACCTGTTCTTCACTATCATCAAGAAAAACCATTTGCAGATGATTTATTTCAGTACCTTGAGCTGCAGGTCTGAATCCATGGATGAGGTCTAAAGCAGATGCCCTTTTAATCATAAGTGATATAACTTCCACCACCAAAATAAACAAGAATGGTGATAATGGATCACCCTGCCTCACCCGTTTACAACTCTTGAATAAGTTAGAGCAAGTACCATCAGAGATATTACAAATCTTACATTAGAGATGCACCAATGAATCCATTAGAGATATTAAATGTGCTTCCCAGTGTGCCAATGCCATGGGAAGTTTCTCTAAAAAAATAAAAAATAAAAAATAAAATAATAGCTAGGCTGAACTTTTCTTGTATCTTGAAATGTTATTCATGTTAATAGAGTAGCTAACCAAGGGACAGATTGTGAGCCAAAGTATGTAAAAAAAAAATTAAAAAAAATAAATCCAGTCAAGTGGAGTCAACAATGGTAAAATAACTTTATCAACTCAGGGCAGTTCCTATGGAAGGAACAAATGAAAAATCTGTTCATTTTGGTGCCACTATGGAATGAACAAACATCCAAAATGGCCTGGCAAACCAATACTAATGTTAGTTTTCCTGGTGAGGTCTAACATCCACCGAGCGACACCACTTAGGCCGCCAGGCTTAACATAAGCCGAGCGGCGCCAGTTGCTTCAGTTAGGCCGCTCGGTCCTAGATAGGATATTTTTTTAAGCTTTTAAAATTCGAAACTCAACATCCACTTTCAACTTTTCCTTATAAATACAAAGATTTTGAACCTTTCCAAAGCACACCAAGCATCTCAAGCTTTTCTACACTTCAGAGCACAATTTCTCTTCATGTTTCATGAATCTAAAGAACTTTCGAAAAAAAATTATTCCAAACTCAATCAATTTAATCATGCCTCCAAGGAAGAACCAACGACCTAGAAAGGCTCATGTTAATCCTGAGGTCACTCATATTGCTACTCCACCTATTGCCACTCCTCCTACTATGGTAAGGAGACGTCGTGGTCCAAGATTTACTATGGATGAAGATGAATTGATATGTAGAGCTTACGTGCTCTTTACCAAGGACTCCATCAATGGCGTGCATCAACATGGAAGCACGTTCTGGAACCGTATTTTCGAATACTTCATTTATGAGTGTCCAAATGTGAATGAACGTGACGCCGTCGTTTTGGAGCGATCAACAAGGAGACTAATGAATATGTCGCCGCCATAAGCAAATGAACCGGCAGAGGAGAAGTGGGGAGACTGATGTTGATGTGGAAAGACGATGCATGAATGAGTGGGAAAGGACCCACCCCAAGGGTTTCCAGTATGAAAGTTGTTACCACATTCTGAAATCCTTGAACCGGTTCAACCCCCATGCCTTGGATGGATATGAAGCACCCACTTGATCCCCATTCTCTCATATTTCATAAGGTTTCCATGATGGAGGTCCTAGTTCTTCGCCAGGTTCATTATCACAGCCACCAACTGATCCCCAGAATGATAATTCGAATCTGAATGTGAATAACTGTAGCAAGAAGACTAGGGGTGGAGGTCAAAAGGCCTAAAAAAAGGAAAAGGCTGAAGCTCAAGATGGAACTTCACTACGCCATTTTGACCATTTAGCAACGGTAATAAGCGTTGCTCTGAATTTCGGCAACGCTTATAAACGTTACCAATACGGCGTTGCTCTTTTTTAGCAACGTTTATAAACGTTGCCGTATTTAATTACAGCAACGTTTATAAACGTTGCCGTAATACTAATTACAACCACGTTTATAAACGTTGCTAAATATGTGCTCAGAATTAAAAAAAAAATGTAATACAAAATTATATTTGTATTTTCAATTTTACTAATTATATTGAATATACAGATTTTATTTTCATTAATTAAAAAAAAACAAAAATTTACAAACAAGAAAAATTATCCCTTGAAAAATAGTTTACAACATCTTAATGTAGTTTAAATGTACACTTAGAAACCAATAACTTACTTAAAGCAGATTTCATGGACCTTATAAGAAATGAAAGGAATCTCATCTATTTTTCGCGACTTCGATGGTAGTGCATTTCCAACTTAAAATACTTGAAACCATAGGCCAAGTATTCTATCAAACTTCGCCAGTATAAAAGTTAGCGCTCCTTCTCATGTAGGAAGATTACACTGTCACAAATAAACTGCAGGTGAATCAATTGTTAAGAAAATATCATGAAACGTAGCATTGGTTGACAGCCACATAGATTCACATATGGGTTTAGTTATGCAAATATGCAATAAGATCCTGCTGTACGTGCAATGTATGGTAATACAAGACTCACTTACTGCTGCAATAATCTGAACATGAAAAAAAGTGGTCAAGACACTACTTGTGAAGTCTTAAATCATGTCTTCGCAGATTTTTACTAATGTTGACAAGAAACTATCAATGGTGCTAATCCTTGCGCAACGGAAATACCAAAAGGCATAGAAAGGTACATTACTTGTATGTTTGTATAATGACGGAAGGTCTGTCTCATCAAACGAAAGGTATCCTGCCATTATGACATAAAGGATTACACCACAGATCACACATTAGCACTGGAACCATCAGAATGGAGACACAACACAGCTTTCACCAGAATGATGATAAGTCATTTATTTTAAGTACTAAAATAAAATCAGCTATACGATAATTTGGCACGTAATACTTAGTGATGCAAATACAAAACTCTGCATCTAGTGTTTGTCGGTGTACATATTGCCAAACTACAAGAGATTAAATACTTATTTGATATCGAAGCTGGTCTAACAGATGAAACACTAGGTAGATATTTTTTGCTCCACACACTGAATATAAAGAAACCTATGAGATTGACAGTGCAAAGGAGATTAGGGGTAAGTGGCGCCACAAACATCATCTTAAAGAACAAATAACCATCAAATCGTGACGAACATAGTTTGCTTCTCTAGGCAAGTACAGTTGCATAGCCTCAGAAACTAGAAGGAAGTACAAGGAGAGTACCTCAGGTGCAACATAATTAGGGGTACCACATGTTGTATGAATCAGAATTCCCTGTACACAGACAAAACACCAATGAAGTGCAGCACATTTTATTCTTAAAGTGAATGGAACAAGATAAGTAGCTCAAGTAAATGAAGCTATGAGCAGATGCTTCCAACAAGCTTACTCGTTCAGGTAGTGCACCCAGCCCAAAGTCAGAAACTTTCAATTTTCCGTGACAATCAAGAAGAAGATTTTCAGGCTACACGAAAAACAATAAAACAATATGATCAGGGTATAGAGTAAAATAATACAACTACTGCTCGGCAACACAAACAGTGAAACATTAAGCATCACTCCAAGGCACACCCTCAAATCCCTGTGATAGCCTCCCTTCCTGTGACAATAATCTACCGCATCTATAATCCCTGTGATAGACTCCCTTCCTGTGACAATAATCTACCGCATCTATAATTTGCTGAAAATATCGCAGCACTATAACAGGATTGGATACTTTGTTTCCTGTACAACAGCTCTACCAGCAATCACATCAATTGGTTTTGTAAATCAACCAATGACATGTTAGCAAAAGATTGCACAACTACAAAATCCATTCAATAAACAGGCAAAGGAGAGATCGCTCTTTATAGATGATTATTACCTTATTCTTCTTCTCCGTAATAGTTTGTGCATTAGCGAGTAACTCAGCAAGAAATCCCTTAGTTGCAGGACGATTAAAATGTTGTTGTTTCCCAGCATCACCACCTCCTAAAGTTCCCAATCAGCATCACCATCTCCTCTATTAGTATTCAAGTTCTCAATATCTCTTGGGGCTTTCCTAATGTTTCCTTCCGCTGCTTTTGGCTTAAATTTTCATGAAAATGCCTTGAATAAGCAAGCTAACACAGGCAAAAAGAAACCCATTATGAGAACAGCAGATTTAAGGGTTTCTCAATCGACGACGACATATCCAAAAACAATAGTTAGTATCACCTTATAACCTAATTCTCCCTTCTTTTATTCAGCCAATTACAAATTCCAAATCTAAAATTAACCCTAGAAAATCAGTACCACTAGATGTGATAGTACACTGAAACTCAATATACAGTAAAACCATGCTTTAATCTCCATGAAATCCAATAAAAATCAAATCAATTTTCATAACCCTAGAAAATCGAATGAGTAAAGAGATGGAGATTTGGAGAAGGGATACATACAAATCGACTAAAACATCTTCTTCTTTACAGATACAATCAGACGAGGGTTACTTTTGATTTCAGACGAGGATTTACTATTGATTTCAGTAGCAAATAAGGGTTTTCTTTTAGATCTGAAACATGGGTTCGATTTTGACATGGGAATTGTTAGCTTTGGTATTTGACTCATGAAATTTGAGGGTCGAATTGTGAGATTTCGGGAGAACGAGATGGAGAAGGGATGGAGACAGAGGTTTGGAAATTTCGAGAGTGAGTTTCTATAAACTAAGAGAATAAAGGTAAAACGAAATATATGGGAAAATCCAACTTTCAGTGAAAAGACATATTAGCCCATGAAGTAGCAACGTTTTTTTGTTTTTCTTTATTAATTAATAATTAATAGCCTTTACAGCAACGGTTTTTCAATATAAAGCAACGTTTCTTACTTAGCAACGTTTATAAACGTTGTTAATCGAAAAAAGGAAGTGTTGCTAATTTCCAGATCTGGCGTAGTGCTTCTGGCGCTTTCAACATGGATGCTTGGTTGGAGCACGAGCGCAAGGCTGAGGAAGCAAGATCCCTTCATAGAAACATAGTGATCCGACAACTTAAAAAAAAACGTCTTTCACAGGAACAACATTTCCAAAATTTCAACAAGAACAAGATTATGTCAATGAACACCTTGAACATGAATGAGCTCCAGAGGAAGATGTGGAAAACGAAGTTCAACAAGATTAATCTTCCACATGTTCTCCCGCCACAACCAGAATCACCAACACCATTACCTACAACAGACCCAGTAGCAACATCAACAGCAGGTGCACTCCCTCCCTTCGACAGCGAAGACCTCGATGCCTCATCCAATTACTTCGAGGATGAGGAGGCCGCTTTCGCTTGGGGTTGATGATGAACAAGAAGGCTCGGTGAAGAAGAAGAAAGAAAAATGACTTGAAGAAAAAGAAGAAGAATGAAGAAGAGTAGTTTTTGATTCTAGTTAGGTTTATTTAGTTTCTGTTGTTTTATGTTCTAGTTAGTTTACCTTATGTAATTTTTTTTAACGTAAACTCTACCATTCTCTGTAGTAATTAGCGGTAACAATATATAAAATTATGCTTTAATTAATGTCTTCAAATTAAGAAAAACAACAACCAAACTAAAAAAATAAAATAAAATAACATCTAACCCAAAGAAAAAAAATAATCAAAAAAAAAAAAAAAAAAACCCTATTAGGCTTCGTCTTCGTCTTGAGGGACATACATATCTCCTCACCCTTGTCCATACCTTGCCCAAAGATGAGCCTTCAAGTCATGTCGGAGTTGTTGATGAAGACCTGCATTCTGAATTCTATCGGTGGCAAGTCTGTATTCTCTTGCAGTCCTATCACGTTCGACAACAAGCCGAGGCCTCAAATCCTCTTTTTCGTAATTAATCCATGCAGGATCACGACGAGTTTCAACGATAACCATGTTATGCAAAATTATGCAAGTAAGCATAAGACTATTCATCCCTTCAATATCAAAACTCCGATAAGGCGCAGAGATTATTGCGAACTTCCTCTTCAAACGCCCTCTCAACATCCTTTCGCTTAGCCATTTGATATGTATTGAAGTATCTCTTATCACGATAAGCAGGATTCGTTGGCGGTAAATCAGGGTAGGATTGAACTATTGTTGACCACTGGGAATAAATTTTGTCCGCAAGATAGTACCCCTGCTTGTACGCGCGCCCGTTGACGGTGAAATCACAAGCTAGGGCAACTCCAGTCTTAACATCCTCAAACAGTGGTGATTTGTGCAACACATTGAGATCATTATTTAAACCAGGTAGTCCAAAAAATGCATGCCAAATCCAACAATCGTTGGTAAGCCACCGCCTCCAAAATTATCACTGGCTTAGGGTAGTGACCCTTATACTGGCCTGCCCAATCAATTGGGCATTCGTGCCAAACCCAGTGCATGCAGTCCAAACTACCCAACATCCCTGGAAACCTCTTTTTGTGTTCTCCTCCAGGATCCTAACCATATCAAACTCATTACGCTTTATTAAGTAGGCTGAACTAAAATGAGCAACAATTGTTTTGTAAAATAACTTGAGGTATTTGTAGGCGGTAGTTTTGCCCATACGAATATACTCATCAAGAGAATCTGCTGGTGCACCATAACACAATATTCGCAAGGCCGCAGTGATCTTTTGTTCAGGACTAAACCTTTCATATTCCGGGCATCGTATTGATAATTAAACAAAGCCCCGACTAAACAACATTCACCAATTATTCTCTGAAGAAGGCAACGTCCCATTCAGAACCGCCGCTTAAACTGTCGTTAGAGTACACACAACCAGGATTAAAATAATCATTCATCAACCTGTCGTGGAAAAAAAACCTCTTTATCCACGTCCATCTTCTTCTAAAAGCTTGCCTTGGTTCATGAATACGAGGTATAGCTCCGGTAAAAATATGCATCACTAGTGTTCGACGTTTTCTAGCAGCTTCGTCTTCTTCATCCAACTGTTGCAAAAATCTTAGATATTTTTTTTGTTCTACATTGAAAGTATGAAGCATTTCCATATCGTTTTCTGCTTCCTCTTCAAATGAGGGAAGCTCAATATCGTATTCAACCTCCATATGTGTATAAGAAGAAGAGAATTGTGTGAGATGTGTTTTTTGTGTTTGGAGTGGTGAATTGGATGAGAAATGGTTGAGAATTTATAGTGGGAGTAAATGCTGAAGTAGCCGTTGTAGGCACAACCTTGGCCGAGTGGCTCAACTAGTGCTGCCGGCGGTGCTACTTAGACCGCCAGGCTTAACATAGGCCGAGCGGCGACTTTTAGGCCGCCAAATAAGCATTTCCATAGTGGCAAAACCTTTTTGTTCATCCACCTAGACAGGTATACCTCTTTTTTATACCTAATCCATAGGAATTGCCCTCAGTAGGCAAAAGATGACAAAGTGACACTATAAATATAACACATTATTATTTCCCGCATGAAATGGCAAAAAAAAGTAGTAAAAAAAGTTGTACCTTCAACCAAATTGGCACCTCATCAGCAATGTTGAAGATAGAACCCATTCCGAAATGTGAATAACACACCTCTACTAATGTCAGGGAAAAGAAAAAAGGCACTGATTTAGTCTCAAAGTCATGGGTTTTGGTAATCTGGATTCGATATCTTAATTAAATGGTCGGTGGTACTAAAAACGAGGTTGTCATTGATGTTGCTAAACATCCTAATTAACTACTACTCCCTCCGTTTCTTTTATATAGGCGGAGGGACCAATTCTCTTAGATTAAGAAAACATTTTTGAAGTCATAATTTTATATGTTTTTTCTTGTTTTACCCTTTGTCTTATTCCAAACACAGTTACCTATGTGTTATTATTAAGGGTATAAGCTGTAAAAAGTAGTCTTGATAGTTGTACTCCGCCTATAATTTGAAACATAAAAAAGTCCTAATTCCGCCTATATAAAAGAAACGGAGGGAGTAATAAGCTTAATTATCTCCTAGTGTACAGTACTTGATCAGCTTATAATATTCAGCATAGCTAAAACAGAATCTACGTACGTTGTTGCTGCTTTGTAGTACCAAGAGAACCTTGGAAAGCTCAGGAATATATACTTTGAAATCACCTCATTAGTTACTTGTAGCCATGTGCTTCAGTATACAAATATAGTACTACTATGAACATAGCCAGTGAAGTTTTCCTGATTTTTTTAACTTGTGTTTCTTTGTTTTGCTGTGGAATCTAGCTTTTGTTCCTTTGCACGAGTGATGTTGCTATCCAATATTGTCAATTTTACCTGACTGAAACCTCTTTATTATGCGTTCTGTAATATTAATATCACTGTATTCCTGAGGTCAGTTGTGCATGTTGTTCTTGTGAAATTTGAAGTCAACTTAGGAAACTTATATGTGGTTGTCGAGTCTCCATTATATGCTGCCTTATATCTCAGTTTCTGCATATATATTTTTTAGGGCCATTAACTTTTTAGTCATACTTTTTGAAACACGTTTACAAAATAGTTATACTTTGGAAACACATTTACAAATCCATCACAATTCATCTGACATAACAGAAAAGCAAAAAACAGTGAGATTTTCTGCCTGTTATACCCTCCCGAGTAAATTCAGCCCCACCGAAGTTAACTTAACCCTAAATGCAACCCTGATACCCTGCCTGAACCCTGAACTGAACCCCGAAACCCTGCATGAACTGAACCCTGAAACCCAGAACCAAAACCCCCAGAATCGAACCCCCAGAAACCCAGAACGGGAACCCAGAAACCTGAATCTGAACCTCCTTCTGTTCTTAAACACCCAATAACCATCTTCTTACAAAAACAAACCAAATTCATACACAATTACACTCTAATTTGTGTTTGCAAACACTAATTATATACACAATTACTACCATTAGACTCAATTAAGCCCAAAATTTACACAATTACTAACATCAATTACCAAATTTAACTGTCAATTTAACCTAATTAAGGCTTAAAAAAATCCCCAAATTTCGAAAATTAGAGTTTCAGAAAAAATCCCTAAAATTGAAATTAATATAAATCAAATCAACCTCAATCTTCAATTTTAATACACCATTAGTGAAATTAGGGTTTATATAAAAATCCCCCATTATACTGCCATTAGGGTTTGTATACAAAAAAGTTGAAATTAAACTTCATGGTAATTTCAAATGCAAACCTCATTGTGTTTCTATATATATCTTCACGATTTTCTTTGTGTTTTTCTTCACTTCTTCAAAGTTTGCTTGTGTTCTTCAACAACCAGTTGCCGTCTTCGTCAAAGATGCATCATTCGGAAAGAAAACAGCTTCACAGTAACCTTCTTAAGTAACCCTCATCGAGATCGATCCAATTTACACAATATAAACATGTATCATTCCATCGCCATTTATCTCCACAGAGAAACAAAAAAAACCAGCCGCAGAAATGAGTAAAAAAAGAAGATGGATGGAGTTTTAGGTATGCTACATATATATGGTTTTCATCCATCCGTCAATTTTTTTCGAGATCAAAATCTGCTGATGATGTAGGTTAACCCATGGTTAGATCGTAAAACTCGAATATTCTAGACTTATTGGGGGACAAGTAAGTAATTTTATCACCTGATTTAGCTCTGGATGGTAGGGTCTCTCTGACATAACCCTGACCCAAACGGAAGTGTGATGGTTTTGCAAAAAGCTTGTAACACCATGACCATTTTGTAAATCGGGTCATAAAAGTATGACTCTCTTGTAATATCCCCTATATTTTAGACTTTTCACAAGGCAGTAGTGAAATCGTGTTTGTTTTGTTCTCAATAATACTATTTTGAATAATTGAAAGAAAATCTTTTACAAATGTTGTCGTAGGTCTTAGCGTTTAGCATTTGAAATGCCGCATTGCTTTTGCCGCTTTCAGAAATTTCTTTTTTTCGCATGAGAAAAAGATATATTAAAAAGAAAAAGTATGGTGTTTACATGATCACCATTATCAAAGAGACACTCCCAACAATGTCGTTTTCAGAAATTGTTAAAAAGAAAAAAAATCAACGCCAAAACGGCCGCCGCGAAAAGAAAAACAGACAAAAAGCTTGAATATAACCTGTATTTTTGGAAGACTACAAAAGACTTATAGCTTGTTTGGATACAAAAGCACTTTTAACTTTTGCTTCTCTAGAAGCAGAAGTCGATTTCAGAAGAAGTAAAAAAAAATTGCTTAACTTTTCTGCTTCATTTTGAAATTGTGTTGCCAAACTAACTTCTGAATTTTTTAACTTCCAGAAGTTGAAAAGTAACCTGGCTATTTTAATGAGGGCGAGCACTACTTCAAATATCCTATCCCAGTTTATAAGGGGTGCCTAATTACAATTAATATATCCTAATCAGTTACAAATTATAATTAACCATTAATTATCTACCCACTAATTATCCCTCTCAATTTTCAGTTACAAAATTATACCCCCACTCCCCTACTCCTCCATTAACTTCCCACGTCTTCTTCATAACTTCTCAAAAAAAAAAACAACGAAACCAAACGCATTCGAATTCGACCTCTTCATTCTTTCTCAAAATCCTTACTTACTACTCTCGAATTCGAATTAAATTCATGGCTAGCGACGGAAAAGGATATGATTCAACAATTACTTACAAGAGGAGGAAAGAAAAGAAAAAATCAAAAAACAACCGTGAAGAAGACGAAGAACAACCGGAGGGAGAAATAGGCGAATCTTTGGCGGAAATGCAGAAGTAAGTTACTCCAATCACCTTTGCAATTGTTTCGAATGTATCTTGAATTGATTTGATAGGTTAGAAACCGTAAATTTAATTTACAGCATGAAAACTCGTCAAAGTCCTAAAGCATTGCACGACGAATTTGGAGTTTCAGAAAAAAAAAAATAAAGAACAATCGTCGATGTTTTCCATAATTCCTTGACGAGTTATTCACTTTCAAATTAAATTTCCTAATTTTGCATGCCCAGAATCGTCAGGTAATTATACATATGCTTGACGAGTTTCCCTAAATCGTCTCAATATTGTCCCAAACCATGTTCAGAAAAAAAATTAAGAACAATCGTCGAGGATTTCCATAATTTCTTGACGAGATAGTCAATTTCAGATTAAATTTCCTAATTTTGCATGCCTAGAATCGTCAGGTAATTATACATTTCCTTGACGAGTTTTACAAAACCGTCTCAATAGTGTCCCAAAGCATGACGAGTTTGGACATAAAAAATTTAGGCTCTGTCCAGTTTTATGAGTAAATCGTAATGCTTTACCTTGACGATTTAGGGTAAGGCTGAATGAACTCGTCATGCATTTGTCAAATTCCTTGACGATTTCGCTTGTTCTGATGGAAATCGTCGTATATTCTTTTGTTTCCATGACGATTTACTGTGTCAGTTTACTTGTTAATTGATTTATTATGTGTATGTATTAAGGTTGGAGAAGATAAAAAGGGGAAAAATACCATTGCCACCCGAGGGTTCCAAACCAAGTCTTCGTACTACCAGACAACGACCCGTGATAATCCGTGAGCCAAACCCTGATGCAGTTCCTACTCCTATGGAGTTCGATGGTGATGCTAATGTTCCGAGGGCTGAAGATGATATTCCTCACAACGTGCTCCAAATGCAATTTGATGAATACAGAACTGGTAGGGTACAACCTAATGACGGACCCCAAGGTGATGATGATGATGAGGAAATTAATGATGATGATGAGGAAAGTGATGGCGATGACCAACCCCAAGGTGAAGACCAACCCCAAGGTAAAAAGAAAGCTAAAGCGAAGGAATCACACATTCCCGATGAGATTCTGATGCTACCAAAAGAACACGGACCTTACGGGGTACCAGCTGATGGTGGAGAGGTTCTTTTCGGATACAAAACCTCTTGGGCTCAAACAGTCTACGCTACCATGGTAATATACCCGTCCTTTGGTTTAGTTTTTTTCGTTTCGCACTTTGGTTTTAGTAGGTGAAAAAATATTATCTCGGTTTGGTGTGTTTGATACATTTTTCGTTTCCTAGGTTGACAAATGTTTTTTTTTAACGGTTTGTTGCTGACAATTGATATGATAGGATTTGGCAAATAGTACTTTGTTTGATTCATTTGTGTTAGTTTACATGTCTAAATTGTTTGGAAACTCAAAAAAAAAAAAAATCAGATATTCGTCATGGTTTATGTTCAAACCACGACGATTCAGTTGTTAATACACCTACACTCGGCATGGTCATGATGTAAACCACGACGATTTGAGCATAATAAAACTCAATCGTCATGTAAGTTAAGCAAAAGCCATTACGATTTAGCTTGTTTTTTCTGCAGAGGGGTGATTTTTCTCAAAGCTAAATCGTCAAGATGTTAATACATAGTGTGACGATTTAACTTGTTTTTCTGGAGAGGGGTGATTTTTCTCAAAGCTAAATCGTCAAGATTTTATCACATAGTGTGACGATTTAACTTGTTTTTTTAGCATAGGGGTGATTTTTCTCAAAGCTAAATCGTCAAGATTTTATTACATAGTGTGACGATTTAGCAGTATTTTCCACTTCTTAAATCGTCATGGCATTGTAAAAACCTTGACGATTGTTCATCTATACACGCAGGGTCATCATAGAACAACATATAACCTTGACGAGTTTTCTGGAATCGTCACAATTGTATGTCATTTCTTTGACGATTCTGGGTACGAAGCAATTGGGTTGAGTTGATTTTCGACGAATTTAACATTCAAATAAGTCTTCCCATAATTGTTTTGAGCTTTGAGGATCATGTTTGAACATTTTTGAAAACACAATCACAAATGGTGGTGGTGGTCGGGGTGGAATTGGAGGCGGCGGTGGTGGTGGAAATGGAGACGGTGGTGGTGATAATGGAGGTGCTGGTGGTGATAATGGCTAATTATCTAATTTTAAGATGATTTGCTAATTAATAATTTAATATTTTTGATAATCAATACTTTATTTGCTAATCCCAATTACCATCTCTAATCCTAATTATAGTGTATAAGGGATTTTTGAGATTACTTCATTATAATCCTATTTTGTTTTAGTGCTCGCCCTCATTAAAAAAGACCTCGCCCTCAAAATAGCCAGGAAAAGTAACTTCTGAATTGTTATCCAAACAAGCTATTAAAGATGCAGTGAGTGGCGAAAGCACAACTATTAGCGGAGAACTGTAACAACTGAAATGGAAACCTACATAAAATGCTTAACTTAGGCTAAACCTATGTCTGTTAATAAAGTTGTAATTTTCAAATGGATGATAGCCTCATAAAGTGGTCTAGATAAGGGATGAGAGAATTTTTTGTCTTTTGATGCCCTTTTTAAACAGTTAGAGAAGAGCTAAGTGTAAGTCATTAGTTTCTTAAACCTGCCTAAATTTGGCCCCATGAAATAAATTAGAATAAGTTAAAATAGCGACATTTTAACACAAACTCCTTAGTAAAAAAAAATAATCGGTGGATACAATGACTTTTATTGGCCGATTTTATTTTAAGTTTTCATTCCTGAAAACGACTGCAACAATCGGTCGTTAAATGGTCCATAAACGACCGATTATTGCTGTCATTTTTCATATGTGGAAAACGACTCGCATAATCGGTCGTTAATTGTTCTATCAACGACCGATTGTTGCTGTCATTTTTCAGGAAAGAAAAACGACTGACATAATCGGTCGTTAAATTGGCTACCAACTACCGACTGTTACATTTCATCGAACACTTTATGTGCCTGATTTAATTGAACATGAATGAGTTAATTTGAGTTCTCCATTCTTTCATATCTCCTTCCCTGTAACATTTTCATACAATCCACACTAAGATTATCAAAGCTGGTTGGGTCTAACTATTCAATTGTGGAACCATCCCGTTACTCTTCATAATACCCATTTGCATCTTCAATTTCATTCATATGATGCAAATGATGTTGCCATTAATTGTTCTTACTTGGAATTCAATACTGGGTTTCTGAAATCATTTATATACTGATGATGATGATATCAAATTCGTGTTCTTCTTTTATTAGCAGCAAATTTAAAGAGATCGGTATTAAAAGCAGGAGCTATGATGATGAAGAAGATACCACTTATAACATGGAAGTAGTAGCACCAACAATATTACAAGTACTACCTTTACATCTATTCTCTGATAACCATCATCATCACCACTCATCAATTCCACTCAACACTTAGAGTATCTAAAAAAGAAGAAGAACTGATTTTTGTAAGAACGATTAGAGTTCATTTTTGATTGAGAGTTGAAAAGAACGATTAGAGTTGATTTGGGTTGGTTGGGTCTTCTTAGGTTTAATCGTTAATGGTTAGTGGGAGGAGGAAGGAGAAAGAGAGAAGAAGAGAAAATATATGTTGCTGCTGTTGTTATATTGATGAAGAAGAGCAATCGGCTAAAAGGGAAACCAAACCCAATGATTTCTTAGTTGGATCTGGACATCCCATATCCACTTTATTAGGTTTGATACAAAATCCATGGGGCCAAATTTAGGTAGGTTCTTAAAGCTTGGTATCTGGGTTTCACGGACTCGGACGCGGAGACGCGGACGCGGACACGAGCGAGGTCTCAAAAATGTAGGACGCGGACACGTTTATATATTTAGTAAATATAAATTTTAAATATACTAATATATGAAATTAATGCTAGGTGAAATAGTATAAAATATTGAAAAGAACAAAGTATGTATATATAGTATATACAACTTACTTAAAAGCGTGCATTGTTCAATGGTTAAGCTCTCAAACTGGGAAATCAATATTTTTTGTACTGAATTATCACTTGAAATGAGAGAGTTGAGGGAGTTGACCGAGTTGACCGCGTCGTACACGCGTCGTGGGTGCGTCTGTGTCCGACGCGAGTCTGACGCGCTCGTACCCAAAACTGACGCGTCTGTGCAACCCAGCTTGGTAGTCTAAATTGTAAAAGTTTCTTGTACGTCCACTTCCTACAGACATCCTACAGCAATCCAACAAGAAGCTTTCCCCGATTTGTAAGTTACTTGGGCATGAGTTGTGTTAGTCAATTGCCCGAAAAAATCAGCAATTTCGACAGCTTAATTGCAATTGAGTCTTAAATACTTATTGTTTTAAATCAATTGGCCCAAATGGGTGTTCAAACGTTGTTGGCATATATTTACTCGCACGAATACGAAAGATAACCAACAACTACATTGACTTTGACCATTTTCCTTAGTCAGAATGTCTAAGATTTTACTGAAGATTTGTTTCAAAACCAAAGAAAATTAATTTTATTACTAAAGATGCGATTTTTCAACATCAGCTGATTATGTTTTATTGTTCAAGTATGGATTTGAAATAGTTGAGAGCGAAAGGAGATGATTTGACAGTCTATACTAATAGCATTTTGTGTTCCTTTTTTCCGCTGCAAGTTGACTCTTTCGTAAAGAAAAGAGTAAAGTGGTTCCCCTCTCTTAAAATTAGAACCGTATTTTACGGCCTCCCCATTTCTTTCGTGGCCTCCCACTATATGACAAAACAGGGACAAAACGGTCATTAATTTTTTAAAAAAATGCTAATCTACCCTTGGACTGATTAATGCTAAGTTTTATGATTACCACTAATAATAATGATTAGCACTAATGATTTTAGTTAAATTAAATATAAACCAAAAATCTGATTTTATGTTTTTGGGTGAGAAATTTCTTGGGTTTTGGGGGGAGAAGAAGGGGAAAAAAACCTAGGTTTTTTGGTGAGATTTGTGATTTTTGTGTTCAACATGAGTGAATCAAGTGATTCGGAGATGGATAATCCTTCGGAAAATCCTTACATGTTAGTTCCTCGCAAGAACAACAACAACAACAATCGTTTAATGGTTGATTCTTCATCTCTTGAAGGACCTTATTTTGAAGATGAAGATGGATTTTATGAGCCAAATCCGGATGATGAGCCGATTTATGATGAACCCAATCCTTCTAATACACAGGTATATTTATAAATCTTGTTTATACTCGTTTTTATAACTCGAATCCATGAAAAGATGAGATTTTTTTGAGTATTTTGCGTGCCCAGAAAGAGTTTCGGCTTGGAAACTTTGAACAATGCGCAAGCCGAAACAGTTTCGGCTTAGATTTTTCATATCTTTACTGCGCCGAAACCACCTGTATATTTCTCAGAAATATGTAGTTTCGGCCCATACCATAATTTCAATATCTGAGCCGAATCTAGGTTAAAATTTTGAAAATATATGGAAACCACATAGACGGTTTCGGCTCAAAGATATGTGGACAACTTGAAAGCCGAAACAGTTTCGGCTGATAATATTAGTTTATCGAGTGAGCCGAAACTTGATTCTAACTTTCAATTTTTTTTTATAGGTTGCACTCGCAAACCATGTAAATCAAGAGCTCTTCTCTCGGCCCATTCACGAAGATTGTAGAGAGGAATATTCGAAGGGAATTGGATTGGTAGGTAACTAATAGTTTTATTTTCTTAGTCTATTTGCTAAAAAATAATCTCTAACTAATACTTTATTTTCTTACTATATTTTTCCAAATGTAGACATGGTATTCAAGGGAAGAAGTCATAGCATGGGTTGAGAAACAAGCAAGACAACTAATGTGCGCAGTTATAATCGGTAGAGAAAGCAAACCAAACCGTTTGGTGATGGTTTGTGAGAGAAGCAGAAAAGATATAAAGAGAAAGCAACTCTTCTTGGCATGTCTCCTGGTTCACGGATGACAGGCCCCCCTTTGGGAATAAATGCCCGCAACAACTCTTCGTCCCCAGCCTCTACCGGGGCTTTACTCTTATTTCTTGCCGAAGCCGTTATTCTTTTGTCGCCAACTCGGGGGGGTCTAGTGGTGTTGCATTTACATTGGGAGTAACCTCCCCTCTCCTGCTTTGGTATCATAAAAACATTCATCATCGAAACACAATGTAATTTGGATGAAAAACATCTAAACATGCTACACAGAAGCATTTTCGGCCTACACGATAATATGTTTCTCTGGGCCGAAAATACTATTTGAAAATGACAGCTATGTTGTTAGTTTCGGCCTAGAGAAATATTTTATCGTCTGGGCCGAAAACAAAGTACCAACAACTACCACCTAATCTAAAATTTCGGCCTAGACAAGTTTGAATTTCTCCAAGCCGAAATTGTTTCAGCTTAAGATCTAAAATTCTGTCTAGGCCGAAACTCTCTCTGGGTTCGAAAAATTCAACATAAATTCAAGTCAAATTCATCGATTCAATGTATGTTTATCAATGAAACTCAAAGAATTCATTAAGGGTTGCTGAAATTACCTTCTCACACGCATATCGGGTTGTATTGGGGGGGTTTCCTCTCCGGTAGCATCGATTTGGCCACTTCCTTCACCGGGTTCTTCTTGTTCTTCTTCGTTTCGATTCGATGATGAACCCACAATCGCAGCCTTGGGTTTATTGGGGAATTTAATGAAGACTTTTTTCGGAGTTTTCGGCGGCATTTCGTTAATCGTCGATGAATTCGTCGATGATTTTGTCGATTAATCGAAAGAAAAAAAAAACGAGAAGAGGAGTGTTTCGGCAGTTGCAGAAGATGAAGAAGAAGTATAAAAAGCTGAAATAAGATTAGGAGAATTTTTGGGATGGGTTAAGATTATGATTAGTTGAGGGTAATTTAGTAATCTCATGGTTTTAGAGGGTACTTTAGACAATTTGCCCCATTTTGTCACGTAGTGGGAGCCCATGAAAGATTCGAGGAGGCCGTAAAATACGGTTCTAAAATTAGCTAACTTTGCAAAAACAAATTTTCCTCCTTTCCACCTGAGTTGATCCGCTTGACCTAGGCATTTACAAAGTGTTTGTTTAAGAATTTGCAAGGATAGGTTTTCTCTCGGACCATTGGGTAGATTTTAAAAATGTACTATTTGTTATTTGTAACGTGCCGTTTTTGGGACTGCAGATTTTTATTTGGGACTTCAATCCACTAAAACTATCCAAGCTGTATTTTAAGGGGTGACTAAATTATCCTACAAAATAAGATTTTTATTTCATACCAAAATTCCATATATATACTTCATCTTCTTCATTTTGTTGCAATTATTATCACCACCACCTCTATTACTATCCACCGTCACCACCACCACTACCACCACCACCACCACCACCACCACCACCGCCACCGCCACTAATACTTGTTGGATATTTACGCCTTGGTTAGGGTATTCAATCCGAGGCGTAAACTTAATTTACGCTTCATTTTCAAAATTTACGCCCCAAATTCTTTTTTGACTGTTTGGTTTGGTTATTTACGCCTCAGTTTTTTGTGAGCAAACTCCACTTTTTTTACGTCCCATTTTTATTTTTACGTCCCAATTCAATTTTTTACGCCCCATTTTTTTTATGCCCCAATTTTTGTTTTACACCCCAATTTTTGTTTTTCGCCTCAATTTTTTTTAGCCCCAATTCATTTTTTTACGCCCCATTTTTTTTTACATTCAAGTTTTTTTTTACGCCTCAATTTTGGATATGGGGTTTTGTATTTTTTTTTTGTAACCCTATTTTGTTTTTGGACTGCAGTCCCAGAGAAAACCTGCAGTCCCAAAAACAGCGCATTTTTTTTGGAAACATTTTTTTTTCCGAATATGTTATATTATAAAGGTTGGATCGAAGCCCACTAGCTATAAGCCCAGGTAGTTAGGCAAAGAAATGAAGAAAAATCCCTCCCATCCCGATGCAGATGGGTTTCAAAACCAAGTCGCTGGTATCACCATCCAACGATTTTACCACTGTAGTACAGTGACACTGTACTATCACTTAAACATTTTTTCAGAATGAATAAAAATGATTGGTAATTATATCAACCGTTTTACCATTCTCAAAAGGAGATACTGAAAATGCCTCTCTAAAATGATATTGCAAACTGAAAAAGATTTCAAACTCTTTCTGAAAAAAGAAAATAATTGAGAATTGAAAACTACATATTTTTTGTTTTACATAGTAAACTGATATTTGAAAACTGGCTTGAGGAATAGCATTTTGCCATCGGAATTTGTCTTCTTAATTAAAAGTAAAATGTCCAAGAGGGAGTACAATTTGTCTTCTTAATTAAAAGTAAAATGTCCAAGAGGGAGTACAGTTCATCATTACCACGATTCCTGTATTCATCGATCATCAATGAATTCTAGAACCATGACCACCTCCGAAGAATCACCCTCCATGATATGTTTGAGATGATTGCAACAAGTAAAAAAAAAAACGCCATCACGGCTATAATAACCAGCTAATTAATCGGCATGCAAAATCAATTGATGATAACCCTAAAATCGTTTGAATCAATAGTTTTATTTAATAGTAGTAGATATATATATAATTATAACCAAATCTGTCACAAAAATCTGAAAATTTAAGACCAAATATGATAGATTTGGATTACAAATTAAAGAAGATCCAAAAATATTGCTTTCACGAGAAAAACAGGTTAATAAATAGGAAAGGAAAAGAAAGAGAACGACCAGATTATGCTTGTTTTTCGCCTCTCATTAGAATGTCTCTCCTTCTAAGTCATACATGACATGAATAAAGAAGTTTTGAATTCTACAATTGAGTTTCCAGCTCTAGAAGTTCCAAAAGTTTTGAAGGCAATGGCTAGCTCTCCATCAGTCAATACTGTGGTAAATATAAGTCCTTCAGTTTATGCTACTCCAACTTAGAAAATAGCTCTAGTCAAATGCAAGATGTAGATGACAGCCTGATAGTGAGTAAAGCTTCTACAATTATGAGTATAATAAATACTACAAAGCAAGCTGCTCCTTTAAAGAGTAATTTGGGAAAGAAGGGACAAGGGAGGGGGAGTCCTAATCTTCTTCCAAAATGTAAGCATAAATGAAGGTCCTATTTTGTAATGTCAGAGGCCTTAGGAGACCTAAGTCTAAAGACAAACTTAGGAACTTAGTTTTTTCTTTTAGTCCTTCTTTAGTTATAATTGCAGAACCTAAAGTCAGAGCTTCTTCTGATTTCTGTAAGAGACTCAATCTTCAAGGTATGTATTGTCAAATGATACACAATTCAAGTGAAACTTACAAGGGTAATATTTGGATTTTTTGGAATTATTCTATTCAGTGTCCTACAGTTATGTCTAATACAAAGCAGGATATAACTGTGGATGTTGGTGGTATTTTGGTTACTAGTATTCATGCTGGTTGTTCTTACATAAAAAGAAGAGAATTATGGTATGAGTAGCTGGATTAAGTTTGTTAGATAAACCATGGATGATTGTTCGTGATTTTAATGCCATTGCATATGGATGAAAAAGAGGTGGTTTTTATCCTGATACAAATTCTATGATTGAGTTTGGTGATTGTTTAAGTAACTATGGGTTGACGCAGCCTCCAAAGACGGGTATAAAATTCTCTTGGTGCAACAACAGAGTTGGAAAAAAAATCTATGTGACTTAGATAGGGATGTCTATAATGCTAAATGTTTGGTTTATTATCTTAGTTGAGGGTATAAAGTTGGAGTGAGAGGGATATCTGATCATGGTGTGCCATATGGGGCTAATGCTGAAGTCCCTAAACCAGGTAATACACCTTTCAGAGCATTAAAATTTTGGTTAAGCCATCCTTGCTTTCTGGATATGGTATCTGATTCTTGGATGATGGAGATAATTGGTAATCATGTGTTTGTATACATGAACAAGCTAAAAAGATTGAAAGTACCAATAAAAAACTCGAATTGGGTGCGTTTGCTGATGTCAGGGTGAAACTACAAGAAGTAGAAGAAAAAGTTTTACTGGCTACTCTGTTATCTGACAAAGATCCTGGTAACACCAAATTGTTAAATGACTTGGTGACTGCAAGAGGTGTTAAAGACATTTTAGTGAAGCAGAATAATGAAACTCAACATCAAAAGTCTAGAGTTAAATGGCTCAAAGAAGGAGCTTCTAATACCAACTTTTTTCATACTTTTGTGAAGGTTAGACAAGCTCAAAATGCCATTGTGGAGTTAGAACATATACAAGGAGTTATTGTTTCAGATCATAAAGAAATAATTGATATTCTTGTTACTCATTTTGAAGATAAGTTCAAGGAAAGGGATGTGTTTTTCTCTGAGGATGTGTTTTCTGCTATTCTTGAAGTAATTGGAGAAGATGATAATAGAAAGTTGAAAGGGATTCCTTCTCATGAGGAAATCAAGAATGCAGTTTTTAATATGGATCCAGATAGTACCCATGGACCTGATGGGTTTGCAGGTTGGTCTTATAGAGCTTGTTAGAACATTATTGGTGGATCATTCACTAGGGTTGTTCAGTTTTGTTGGAGCAAGAAATTCATCCCCAAAGGTTTCAATGCAAATTCTAAAGTTGTTACCTAAAGTCAAAAATGCAAAGAAGGCAAACCAATTTAGACCAATTGGGTTGATGAATTTTGGTTTTACATTATTTACAAAGATCGTTACAACAAGAATGAGAGATGTACTGAATAGAATTGCAACTCCAAAGCAAGGTGATTTTATAAAAGGGATATTCATCAACAAACTGCTTTGGCTTCTGAATTGGTGAATGAATTGGAAGTTAAGGGAAGAGGTGGAAATGTTAGTTTGAAGTTGGATATAACTCAAGCCTATGACTCACTTAGTTGGCCAATTCTTACTTGAGGTAATGAAACTCTTGGGATTTTCAAAAACTTTCATTAATTGGATATATGTTTTATAGAACATAACACAAGTACAATACAAAGAAAACTAATAAACATAAACTAGTTTCCCTTGAAGGTCTAGTTTTCTCGATCCCTAGAGAAGACTTTCTCACTAATCCATACGGAAAACAAAGTTCTTGTGTACTGAAAGGAATAGTGGGTATCACAAGCTTACTGTTCCGAAGAATGAAACTTGGTAGAGTGACAAAGCTTGAAGAAGTGATACAAACCGCTATTTATATGACCAAGGCTTAGATTGAAATGAGGCACACTAATTTCGAAATATTCTTTAAGCAAATGTTTATAATTTCGAAATTTCTCAGTTAGATTTATCACATTAAATGATATCTAATGCTTTAGCTAATTTCATGTAATAAAAGATATTCCATTAAATGACATTAACCAAAAGCATTCAAAGCAAATAATATTTTAAAGATATATATGAATACTCAGTAATTCGAAATATGGTGCTTACCAAATATACTCCATGGGATAGAGTTCATTTCGATTCTTGTCCTAAATTCGAAACTCATATTAAGACAAGTAGAGTGCACGTGCATTGCACGTCGGTAAGACCATTTTTCGTCATGTTAAACTTTGTTATTTAAAAACAATGTAGTAAATTGTAGCATCTAAGCAACATATATAAAAAAAATAAAATTTTGATATTGTTATTTATGCTCGTTGTATAGATAATTCAAAGGGCTTTCCAAATACATAAAATTGAAAAAAATCCGACGCACGGTTTGAAAGATATGGAGATTTTATATAATTATGTTCTTTTTTTTTAAAATGGTATTTTCGTAAATAACAAATTTTAAACTATTTGCACCGTAGTCCCTCTATAAATCCATTATTAGTCCCAAATCCTTCCTCGATCTAAAGGCTGAAATGCTTGGATTCTCGAAATCCGACGGCGGTCATCAAATGTTCACACACCAACTTTGGTGTGCGTAACACCATTTTTCAATGGAGGTCCACCTAATCTAACGGTTGTGTTTTAATTTCAGACAATCCTACGACAACGAAAGGTAAGCTTTGGTGATGATGGTATTTGCCTTAAAGAGGGGGGAGATATTATTACTTCTAAATGTCGTCATCAGCTTTGATAATGTCGACACTAACTTCCTAAATACTTCCTGAACAGGGCAAGTCTATATCTTAGGTGGAAGTGGGATCAATTCCATGACGGCTCATGTTAACGTTAGAACAACGAATTTTAAAAATAGACTAAGCCTCGAGTGTTAAACTTAAGTGAACCAATGGTTCAAGGACATTTCGAACCATTCAATAAAAGATATACCATTGAAAGTACAGTGTATGATTCTCCGAGTAATATCAATGTTGTACTACATGAATTCTCGATTCCAATGTAGATGATAACGTTAATGATATCCTAGAAGTCATATCAAACACTAATAGATACTCAATTGGGTGTTTGAACGTGTAGTATTTAAATAGATATGAAGATCACAATTTAAACACTAATAGTGGTGATTAGAAATCATGTGTCAACAAGCATGAGTGAGACGAACCATATCTCTAACAATGACTCAACCCGACTTAAATTTGTACATTGAAGATGAACCGATCAAACTTCAAACTGAGAATATCAAACTCTTTATAATTCGTTGAAGCACAAATCAAAAAAGTAGAGTTTGAACTTCGATATACGTTTTCTGAGATAACTTGATTTAGGTTTCGAACTCTACATCTTGTTAAGCAAAAACCCAAATGCTAGATTTCAGATTCTAGAGAACATATGATTAAAACCAAAGTATAAATTCCAAATCTTGATTCCATATAGCGAAACCAATTCTTGATTTCGAACTTTAGATTTCCTTTTCAAGAAAACCAAATTTAGGTTTCGAAACAAAGATCTCATATTTAGTTCGTTACAAATATTTGGTGTCGAATTTGAGAGTCTACGTGGTCAAAGATGCTTTAGCATCACGTCTTTTTGTCTTTGAACGCTAAGGAATATGTCCCAATCTAATAGACCGATCACTTAGTACTCATATGGTCAAAAACATTTTGGTTTCGATTCTCAAGTCACGGTAATCCACACAAACATAGTCTCGAACTCAAGTTTTCTTTTGGCCAAAACCTAGGACTAGGTTTCGAACTCTTATTTGCTTATGGACAAAGCTATATTATGGTTTTGAAACTTAAAGTGCATTTTACCAAAACCAACATTGTGCTTTCGAACTTTAAAGTCCATAAGAAAGAAAACTAGGAATATGATTTCGAAATCTAAAACTCATATGACATATCTGGATCTCATATGTCCAAAATCAAATGTATGAATTCAAACTCTACAATACAGAGCCAAACAGAGATATAACTTTCGAACTCAGAAAAGAAGTATGTCGAGTCCACACAACGAAAGTGTAAGTCACGATCTCGATTACTTTAGTACATCTTGAAAAAGGAGGGGTTCCGAAATACTACCAACTTTTCGTTTTGGCTCGTGAGTCTTATGGTTTAAGTCTGGACGATCTCAAAAATCAATATCCAAACTTATAACTGGAGTTGTTAAACCTCGACAAAGAATACTTTGGAGTCAACTGCAGTTATGCAATAACGTACTACTTGGTGCTTTAATTATACAATCAGAGATATAATGCGGAAAGTAAAAGCACACAAGACACCAGAGATTTTTTTAACGAGGAAACTGCCTTGCAGAAAAACCTCGGGACCTCGTCCAGATTGAACACCGCCCAGTACAAACTGACTACAAACACTAGCCTACTATAAGAATTCGATCTGGGATGTAGCAGAGACCAACTCAAGCCCTCCAAGCGAATTGGCTACTGTCGCCTTCCTTACGTCTCTAGATCCCCCACAGATTGTCACGCACTTGATTCCCCCAGCTGACGTCCTTTACAGGCCTAGGAGTTGCTTTGACCGATGCCAAAGGCTTGTGTCAGCAATACTGGATTTTCAACCAAACTGTTGACGTCTGGTGTAACTGTCCTCTATCAGTTTACCACACACAAGATGACTTCCTTCGGATTGTTAAATCCAGGTCATACGGAAATCTACTTCACAAATCGGGGCTGACACGCAAACCAAGTAAGCAATGCCCAATTCGTATCTACCTCAGTTATACATGAAGAATCACTTAAGAAACTTGTATAACTGGAGCTAACTAGGTCTTACAACACCGAGTGCAGCCGTGCGTTGCTACCTTTCCAACCTTGTTGAGTAACGTATCAGTTCTTGAATAGCCGTATATCAGAAGAGATGGACTTTACAATAGACAAGAACGTGATCAGGTTACCAAGGTTACAGGTTAATCCGATTTCAACCAAAGATGGTTTCAATCTCCTACCTGTGCTTCCCAACTCTCAAGAGAAGTCATTATAGTCGTAGGGAGTTCCCAGAGGAGCTGCAACCTATATAGGATGACTATACCACAACAAGCATTCACCGAAGTGAAAAGAGTTTACGCTACCTTCCCTAAGGACCTTCACGTATGCTTGATGCTTGCGGTATCTGTCCGTAGACACCTCTATTTATAACACTCAATAAGATAGGTTGCTTTGGAATAAAGCAATCAATTACTTGTCCCAAAAGTTAAGGAAACCCTAAACTTGATAACCAAGTAATAGAGATTAATCTCAATTGGAATTCTTTTTAGAATTATCTGCCAAGTGTTTTGTTAGCTCAAAAACACTTCAAGATAGAAATCCAACAGACCAGAGATAATCTTATCTTATTGACTCATTGAGGATCGTTAGATGGAACACAAAAGATATTCTGTATAACCAAGTCCATCTAAGAGATAAAAGAGTTTGCAATTTGACTTAGAGTGAAATTCTGAAAGAATCTTCACTAAATCCGACACCAGGAAGAATGACCGACATTCAGGTTCGCGTACTGGTTCGCGAAATGTTCAGCCATTCGAACTCAGAAGAATTCCAAGTTTCTGGTTTGCGAACCGGTTCGGGAACCGTCCATCTGTCAGATATTTTCAAATCTGGATTCCGCTGGAAGTACGGGGCTGAGCCAGAACTTAGACGTGAAAACGTCCTCAGCTGTGATCCATGGACTCTTTTCTCAAGAGTACTCCTTTAGATTCATCCATATCCAACTAACAGTTTGC
>JAJJMA010160987.1:5237-17453 GCA_023529015.1 Papaver nudicaule | reverse complement strand
TTGGATAACTTACAACTCTACTACGAAAAACTTGAGTGTTTTTCTAAGTTACGGTGATAAACCAGTTCTCAAAAGGAGTTCTAGTACTGTGTCTTATGTTGTTGATCTAAGAAAAGTTCTACCGGAGCAGATTACTGTTGGATTTTCAGCAGCCACCGGCTTGTATTATGAAGATCATAAAGTCCTTTCCTGGCAATTCAATTCCACTCTAGAATTAGTCGACGAAAGAAATGATAATAAAACTGTTGATGGGCAAACAGCTGGGAAAAGGAATGATACAAATACTGGTAAAGCACAGCAGTGCCGGCCCTGTAATTTGTGTGGCCTAAAGCGAATTTTATTTTGTGGCCCCTTACATACAGAAACTACAATGGTGTCTGAACATTCCTAGTCCCATATCCATACAGGTAACATAAGCTTCCGCACATCCCTAATTAGGTACTGAGACAGATTGAAAAGCCATCCAAACAAAATAAGCACCCACATTTAACAAATTTGACAACAAAGTACAGCTAATTGAGTAGTAGGAGTCATTTTTAAATTTGTTTTGACTGACCCAATCAGTGCAGCATACTATCATCTACTAGATAGACTACTGAGCTCATTCACATAAACGGTAAACAACAAAAACCTAGCTATCATCTGCCCATCAATAAAAGAGTCTCGTCTCTTTCTCGGAATTTATATGCTAATGTAAACCCTAATCATCATTATTATGTAAGTGATCATAATAGAAAGAATATAAATTTTTATCCTAGATCATACCTTGAATCAAAGATCAAAGATACAGCAATAGAAAGAATATAAATTTTTACCCTAGATCATACCTTGAATCAATCAGTAATTGTGTTCAGTCCCTAGATCTTTTCACATTCTTACGGCAATTAGATTTTTTAATTTTTTTTTTCTTGTTAAACCTTAGCAGACCTAATATTTTGAGGCCCCTTGCAATTGGTGGCCCAAAGCAAGGCTTTCCTTGCATAACAGCAGGGCCGGCCCTGAAGCACAGAGCAGCGGGAAAGGTGATAATGCTGGATCGGCGGTTGGTCTTGGTGTTGGCCTGGGTGTTTTAGGTTGTGGGCTTGCTTTTGCTGCTTTACCATTACTCACTCTTTGACGAGTCTTCAGTAACTCTTGTAATCAAGAACCTCTATATATTAAAATTCTTGGGCAAACACAAAATCATTAATATGTATTAATATACGTTCTACGTTATTACATTTGTATGCTTGGTATTTTGAAACTTCTTGGTTTCCTCTTGCTATTTGGATTGGAACCTGCTACTTGTATGCTTTGAGATGCCATTTTGATGCATTTTAGATGTCTCATATCTAATATTGAAGCAGTATTTATATCACATCTCTACAGAAAATATTGAATATAGTCTTGGTACAAATATATCGGCAATACTAAAAATAGAATTTAAGGAGTTTGAAAGTTTAGTTTCGAGTTTGAAAAACATTGTGGGAAGGATGAGAGGTTCTCTTCTTTCAATCCTATTTGTATTCTCCACAGGGGAAATTAGTTTATCTAATTATAGTCTCAAATTGAAGAAGTAATCTTTGATTTCATTTTGGATGTCAGCTGACAGAAATTATCTTGTCTGTTTATCACAAATTTTTGAAAGCTATTTCTTCTCCTTCTACCATTAGGCATTGGAATGGTTATGCAAATAACTTGTGTTTGCATCTCCCTCCTTGAATTGTTCACTTTTGGATCAAGTCAGCCATTTCCTTGTATTATCCAGATTTATTTGCTTGAGTTGAGTTCTCCAATCAAGTCTGTCAGAATGTTGTTGAGTAGAGAGTGCACTAAATTCCGTTGGAGAAAATGGGGTTTCAATGTTTTTATTTGGTCTTGGTGGGAATTGATCTTGTGACCTAAAGCTCACTAGGATACTTGCTCATTTTCTTGAGTGTATGAAATGAGATTGCCTTTAGTCCCATATAGGTAAAAATAGTGATGAATGCCTCCATATAGGTAAGGACCTTTCCTATTCTTACGAGTGAATGAAATGTGATAACCTTTAGTCTCATATGGGTTACAACTAGACATTGCTATCCTGATGCCCGAAGCACACTTGTGTGTGTCAACCAAGTACCGATAACCGCCTTCACGTGTTTTGTAAGTAACCTTATGCGTAAACCCTAATAGTCTCTCCTATATATACTAGACGTTTTTCTCTTCTCTGGTGTTCCCAGACGCAACTACTATCCTGTCGTCTTTTCCCCTCTTCTTGCTTTGTTTGCGCACATTGCTTGTTTATTTCTTTCCTCCCTCCGTAGCTAAGTTCATGATTGGGTGTTGATTGTTGTGCTGACATTCACACATCAGGCAGTTCTATCCTGGATACATCCTCGCTGTAGGGGTATAACACCACTCTCTTTTATTGTACCCGCGAGCTATTGTGTTAAGGGCAGTTTTTTGAACATGCGGCTCTGTCTTCGTAGAAGCGTTTATGGCTTGTTTAAGATTCAGTCTTTTATATATTACTTTAATACATCTAACATCTTCTTTGATTGTTGCAAGATTTCCAACGATTTCTTCCAAGGCATTTAGTTTATCTATCTAAATGGTAAAATTATGATAGAAAAATCACAAGTTATGTTTCAAATTTATTTGTTTCCTCTCTAAAGTCTACTTGCAAGATACAAAGAGAAAACAAGTTGAAAAACGTGAAAATATAACCCCTTTGAGTGATACTGTCGACAGTGGTAAAACTATCAGAGCATCTCCAACAATGGGTCTAATTTTATTTATTCTATGCCACATAGGATTTAAGACCCCCATTTAACAAAAATTCATCTCCAATAGTAGGGTCCTCAAAACTAGGGGTCGTGACATGGCAAGCAAAAGGTCTTAAAGAAAGTCTTATTTAGACTTTCTGTTAGACCTCCATGTCATTAATTTAACTAATTTTTCCTATTTTAATTATGGTTTAAACCAATAGAAAAAAAGAGAAACAACATATTTATTTTATTAATTATATCAACATATAAAATCTAAGGGTTAAGACCTTGAACTATTGGAGATGGTTTTTGTATCAACGAGTGTTATTACATTAACCCTCTTAAATGAGAGTCAAAATAAGACCTCCACATAGGATTTTTAACACCCGCTATTGGAGATGCTCTCATGGTATTAATTAATTGTTTGGGTTCGAAACTTAACACTAAATTGTCTATCGACTAGGTATTGCCCCGGCCTACGGCCGGGGCTCAACCTTTGACCCTACATTCTCCGCTAAATACCTTTTTGAAATGCTATGGAAACAATAACCAAAAAGGATGTATATGTCTTTCGTGATTCATTGACACACAATAGTCTGTATAATAAATTCTGATATCTAAACTAACTAATTACCGAAATAAAATTAAGATCATGAAGACAAATTAATAGAGGCTGAATACAGGTCTTTATGTAGATTGGTCCTCAAGAAAACTCCAGAATATATACCAATTATATACCAAACGTTCTATAAATATAGTTGTGTTTTGCAAATCTATAACATGCGTTTCCCAATTACCCTAGGGCAATAGTTATGTTACACACTTCCGAGAGTTGTACTCGTTGGGTTTATCCGGACTTAGAGCATCTCCAACGGGATGCTATTAACATCCCTATAGTTTAGGCCACATCAAGTTTTAAACTGTTTAACAAAAAATTGGTCTCCAACAGGATTGTGATAAGTAAGTGTGAGGATGACATAGCTAGCGGTTATCCTAACATCTTCAGAGGGGTCCTGTGATTTTAAAAGTTGTTGTTGAGGATGTGAGAAAGACACGTTAGATGTTATTCCATAAAAACCAATTAAATTACTAAACATGCTCAATTGACTAAATTTAAACATCAAACCGTTGGAGATGAGTATCTCTATCTTCCTTAAATTAAGGGATATTTGATCTAAAGATGTCTTCTACGAATCAAGGACATCACATTCCCATTGGAGATGCTCTTAGGTAACATATTGAGATACATCTACGATAAAACACACCGGAATATCAGATATACCAAACTACCTTATATAGTCCATAACCTATTCGAGGAGACAGCTGCATTCATCCCAGTAGCTGTCACGTAGCTTTATGATATCCATCATATAGGAGTCTACAAAAAAAAACTTGCTGGGGGGGTCCAACCTTTTAGGGTTCTTGCAGATGTTTTTATGTCTCCATTATCATATAATATATATGTATATAGCCCAATTTTCCCTATAATGTTGTCTATCAACGGCATATTGTCGTATACCTATTGTGTTAAAACCACTCTTGTATACCTATCTTCACTGTCCTTGTTCACCGTCCTTATGTATTCCATCCCCAAAGGCCATGATTATGTGGAACCCATGTATCTGCCGGCTAAAACTTGAACTTCAATTGAAGTAACCTGCAAGTCTATAATTCGAAGTCTTGTTCCACGTTGAAGTAGCGAGCCAGGCATGACATATAGTAACATGACTGGCATTCCAACTTTCAGATTAATAATATGTGTTGGGAATCCTTCGTAATCGATCCTCCTGAGAACTGATTGTTTCTCGTAATAGACTTCTCTGTCGTAACTTCCTCCGGCATCGTTGGCGTCCGAATCTCTGCTTAAATACGTATGTTCCACCCCCGGCAAGAGAGCCATAGCAAGCGAGTTGAGTTTATCTACATCTTCGTAGGTGTCTGTTACAATGAATCTTTCTTTTAGGTAACATGGATTATCGATGCCCCTAGCTATATCGGGGTAAGTGATACCGATTACCTTGCTTAAAAACGCCTCTTCAGAACTCATTTTAATCTGGTCTTTATCGACGCTGGCATGTACATTACCATGGAATGTTCCAATGCACCTGAAGATTCGCTGGTCACCGGTTTCGACTGAATATTCAATAAGACATATATGTATGTTCGTTAATAATCATATATCATTTCTGCGAATGGTTTGTGATTAACAAACTGAGTGTACTATAACAAATGTGTGTCTTGATCTCTTACATGTGTGTGTTATATGTTTTATAAGTATGCAATGAATGGGATGATTTGTTTTGTTGCATTCGATATGAGCAATTATAATTCACAGGTATCAAATTCGAAATAGCATTCCATTAAAATTTAAAAGGGCACATAAAACCCGTTACATTTCTGAAAGTACTGAACAATGCTTCATAATGAGATTATTGTACAGTGTAAAAGAGACTAATGCTTCAAAACACATCAACGATTACTGATGTTCCTGTCTGTGCTCTATCCTATTGGTGGAGATCCTAGTAACAACTGCTACTGACTGCAATGGATAGTGTCGGATCTCACGATGGGAATCCGTGCATTCCTGGCCATTTCCATAGTCTAATCAAATATCATCTCCAGTAAGGCATCCACAGTGTCGGTGGAAGAACCGCTACATCCCTTGCCCTTCACTGCATTCTGGTCCACATTGCAACTAAGGTGAAAATGGCCAAGGGCAACATATGTTGTTCTTTTGTTGATCCGGATTTTATATTAGGTATTGTTATATTTTCAAGGTGCAGCTACCGTAAAGATTTACTTTAGGTGAATATTCTGAGCCTGTTCTTGATCCGGATTTGGAATGATTAAGATAGGCCGAAAACAAAACTGTTAGCTTAGGTGAATATTCCGAGCCTGTTTGCTTGGGTAGTTGGACCTGGATTTAGATTATAGGATTTTCTCTGAGAATTGAAGGGCATGGTTTGATAGCAGGTCAGGTCCAGTTCAGCGGATTATGTTCCACCACACATCGATGGCGAAGTATTATGTTCCTTATGGCTTCTGTTCGCAAGTGGACCGTGATCTCGATAAACATGCAAGTATTCATCAATTCATTGGCAAATCAGGTATTTAATGTGTAATATAAATCTATTCAATAGAGTACTCTTATTAAATTTGTAAAAACTTAATAGCTACCAAAAAGTAAGAATAAATATCCTATGAAAATCAATACCCAGCTGCCTCGAGACATATATTTTGTAAAATGGGATTTGTAAAAATAAAAATCCTACAAATCAGGTAAATAAAACTAATGCGATGTGATTTACAGATGAACGGGACTTGCAGGTCGCTACTTACAAATCAGGCTTGCAGGTCGCTACTTACAAATCAGGCTTGTTTTCCCTAGTCATCCTCCTCCATATCCTCTTCATTATTCACATCCTATCCTTCTTCCTCAGCTTCATCATCCTCAAAAGCTGCTGGTTCACGCAGTTTTTTCGACATATCCTTCCCGTCTTAATTTTCTTCTTCTTCTTCTTCTTCTTCTTCTTCTTCTTCATTCTCCTCTTCGTCTTCGATGTCTCTAACATCGTCCTCACCATCTTCACAGTGTTCATCATCATCCTCTGAATTCTCAGTTGTTTGTCTCCTCCTTTAGTTTATTTTTGTTGTCGTTTGCTTTGCAAGTTTTTCTTCGGAAACATTCCTCTCATCAGGTTCTTCCTCGTCATCTGAGAACACCATCTTACGGAGCTTACGCTTGTGGGGTGGAGGTGTTTGCCTGTGGGGTGTTATAGGAGCTTCTATCTGAAACCTCTTGGTGGGAGTAGATTGTTTTGACGTGGACCCAAGTGTGGACGTGCATATACTTTCTAAGACAATATCTATTGGAAATTGTACCCTATGCAGGGCAAAATGTTTGTGGTAGGCCACAAACCGATCCTTTGTTATGAGCAGTCTTTCCCCGTCTATATAGTTTCCACCGACCTCTCTACCACCGATAAACTCCTTGTTTAAAAATAGTACTTTGAGATTGGTGCCTGTTTTGCACTTTTTGAACGACGATACACCTAAATTACTCGCAATAACTTCAACATCTCTTATCAATGTTATAGTGCAACCGATACGCAGAGTGATCGTGCGGTGGGGCACTCCACAAAACTTTGGCATGTCTGGAAATGCTTTGTTGAGGGACATTCCCGAAGGACTTAATTTAAGAAGATCTTCACTGAAATAACTCTGTGAATTGGGTGCATGAGTAGAGGTCTCAGCTGTTTTTGTTTCTCGTCTGGTTATCTTTCTACATGCATTTTGCTCTTCCGTGTATTCGACATACTGCGGGTTTAATACGCTGTAAAATTAATATCATTCCATAAAAATACATATGATGTAAATCGAAACATGATCCAGTGTCCACAACACAAAAGTGCTGAGAAAAAAACATACCTTGATTGGGTGTGCAGATCCTTCGGTCTTTTCATTGGTTGACCTAAATGTGTATTCATAGATCATTGGCCCATGTTGAACAACCCAGACACTCTTCTCTGACGTACCTTTAAATCTGTACTGTTTTATTCTCTCGGGATCCCAAACTTGGTCTATGCAGGTATTGTGTTTCTTCCCAAGACGTTCCTTTAGCTGATGTAGGTCATGTTCTTGCGTAGTATTCAATACTTCCATCTTATTATAAACCCACGATCTATGTGCATCTTTTTCCAAATCGGACCCCGCGATTGGAAACTTCTTCATACAAATATACTCCTCTAATTCCAGAGACTTCAACTGCCGATTAAGAAAAAACAAAAACTTATAGTTCATGCAGATCAAAAAGATTACCTTGTGGCGTTTACAGAGGTAAAATGGTAGTTCCCCGTCGCTGCGTGCCTTTCTGTCTGTTTCATATGGACACCTATCTGTTAGGAACTGCATTGCTCCAGAGAAAGGGAAACGCTGAAAGACAGTGATTAGGGTTTTTGCTGGAATGCGTCAACCTATGACCTAATCGGATATTTGTTCCTTATATAGATATCTGTATCGTCGAAGGTCCAGTAACCTAAAACTTATCGAGCAAGTTACCGAGGTATACGATGTTGAAAACGGGTTATCTCCTCGATCAATGGACCGTAAGCTACTCCATTAGCTTACCGACCAAATTGCCGCACTCAGGCCCCGCAAATGGGTTATAGGAAGCGGGGAGACAAAGATAATTTACCTAGCCCATTTATTATTACATCGTAATATGATTACCTTGCATATTGCGATACACGGGTAAATTCTTCGATATGTTACTTTGCCTGCTCTCTCATTAAATCGTACATTAGATATATACAATGTTCAATGAGCGGAGGACTACATCGTAGAGTCTTACAGATGCGAATGGTACTCTCCTTCAGTAAATCATACATTAGATATCATCTTGTATAGTATGATACACGGGTAACCTAGTCAGATTACCTGCATAAATAGTTACTGCAATGGGGGTTTCTAACTTGCATACCATGTATATATTGCACCAAATTGGTTATCGAAAGGTATTTACTTTTTGGGGCCAAATTCGACACCGCATCTATTGTACATACTCAACTGTCTTGGTAACGATGACAACATCAGGTGAACACAACATCAATTAGATGACATTCGTTCAGGATAATCTCCGACGTATCTTATTCTATTGTAGCATTATCACCAAGGAAAAACAGTATCCATGGTGTTATTCTGCCACCAAACATGTACATCACTATTGTTTCTTGACAAACAATAATATCTTTGCATGCACGGTGTATTGCCCTACATCGGAGCTACACCGACATCCGATAATGTTTCTTGAATGGTATAGTGTCTATTACGCTAACAAATACATTAGAAAATGGATAAAACTGCACATATGGGAGGCAAATAGCTGGTTATTGTCGATCCTCGTAGCGACATTGCAAGAAAAGGTTATCGTCGATCATTAGAATCTCCAAATTCAAGAGAACACCAAAATATTTAGAAAAGTGGGCACTCTGTCGGAGACATTCATACCCTGAAAGGTGAACTTGCATGCATGTGATTTGTTAGTGACCTGAAAACAACGTCCACAGGGCATCCCCCTACCTTTATGCAGTTCGATTCTCTCTACACCCCAGATCCCATCTATATCGATTTGGTAGGTCATCCTCAGGTGTCTCTTAAAATTGTACCTGTGCAGCTTTTGCTGACGATGTAGCCTTTTCACGCTCGAAAGCATCCATTCCATATACTTAGGAACCAAAAAATTAGACCCGTTGCAAGGGAAGAAACGGACAAACCCTCCTTCATTGTTCATTGTTAAAGTTGCCTGCCTTCTCAGGAACATGATCACCAAATCATCTATCTCTCCATGCATAAGTGCATGGATGCTTTCTTCACATCCCTGCAGCGCCACTATTTCGTGTAAAATAACTTCAGGATCACCCAATCCAACATGCTTCTGCCCTCCCTGATGCCTGGGTTGTTCACGTGGTATGTTGGTTGTTAGAATGCTTCTATCTTCCATATGGTTAATCTAGTATAATAACTTTTCAAATACAAAACCCGTTAGATCTCTCTCTAAAGTTAACGACATCAGAGTAAGGGGGAGGAACATAACAAATTGTCGATAACCAAATTAACTGTGATCTCTCGTAGGAAAATTTTGCCATCCTTACACTGAGTTCAGCGTGACCTTCCATTCCCTACGTGCAAGCTAATCGAAAAACATGATCTTTATACCTGCTGAGATTCTTCAGCTTAAAACTAATTAAAAAAATTATGAGGTGGGGTATTTGAACTCCGACGTTAAGCAGACACTGTGAACTCGACGATTCTAACTTAGTAATTACATGAATGTATCACATGCTCTCTTGGTATATTATATAGTACAACAACCCACTAAACAAATCCACAAATGCCAAAACATGACACACGAAAAAAAAAAAGTGCATGTTTCTCGTGTAAGGCTCAACAAAGATTACATAATCACCAATACAGACAACAATCTGCACGGAGACGCCAACACACAGGGAACCACAGCAAGATAAAAAATAACCACAAAAAGGAAAAGAGATATAGAGCCAAAGAAGAACGGGCTTCGATCAAAGAACAGAGACACCAACACACATAGAAACCCTCGGGGCAGACCCAAAACCACCCAGTTCAGCACAGATAGACAACTCTTCCCCCAAATACCTGGGGTGTTCTCATCCCCGTCCAGCACCACCCCCGTTGGAAGACATATCCCTCTCAGTGCTATTCTCCTGTCCACCAAGGGCCTCTTCAGAAACAATCCAAAGCCCACGCTCATCGAACATATGGTTCACAAAATCAGCAAACTCTTTCAATTCATCCTCAGATAGATCATCAACGCACTTCTTTCCACCCGCTAATCCACGTAACTTCCAATACCCCCATTTATAGATATTGGGTTCAACGTATTTTACCTCTATATCCACCTCGCGGTTACCATTGACATAGGTAACCAACTTCTGCAAATCTTCAGTAGACAAACTCTCAGCATTTTTCTTTGCTCTCTCAAGGTTTGTTTTCTTGATCTTCCTAACCAACTGCCAACTCTTTGGTTCCTTACTGCCTCCAGATGACTCACAGCTCGACCTCCTCTTCACCATTTTGGAACAAAAATATCTTAGGGAGTATGAAATTTGGAAAAAAGAAACAAATGTGTGAGAATTGCAGTTTATCTGTGCCTGCATAATATCACCTTATATAGGAGATTTCAAGAACCTTTGTTGACTGGTGTAACACAACCCCATTCAGCAACCTCTGAGACTTAAAGTACCTGACACATAAAAGCAAGAAAAAAACTGATGCAATGACAATTAAAAAAAAAAACGTAAACTCCAACACACATTATGAACCTTAAAAACCATCCCTACAAAAATTGGACAATACACTAACACCACACCATCGTAGATAACAACAATTAGACAAATAGACAGTGAAGCAATCAGACAATTAGATAGTTAGACAATACACTGATACCACACCATACCTACGAATTTGACCTGCAAAATCATGCCTACAAAATTAGACAATACACTGGCACCACACTATTGTGAATAACAATTAGACAATTAGACAATCAGACAGTTAGACAATTGGACAATTAGACAATACACTGACACCACACCATCCCTACAAAATTCACCTGCAAAACCAAGCCACATAGTGTTCTGTGGTTGATTGTTCATGGTTCCTCCTACACAGCCACCCTAAACCAATACTCGCTGGATTAGACACACCATCATCGGTATACACCAAACGACCTAAAGCATAGGGTCTACCTCTTCAAATTTAAGCACAGCTGGTAAGAAACACATACATCACCTAGAGCATTACTTGTACCCCAAAAAGCCATTCAAATATCTGCAGGTACATTCTATCGAACATCTACTTTCAGTAATCTAGAAAATATACACAGTGATTGGAGCGTTGAATAAATATGCCGTCCGATATAAAATCAGTATTTGCTAAACCAAATGCAGAAAAATATGTTGACTGTAGAGTTTGTATCAGCATCATGTTTTGATTTTACATCACAACACGAAGTACGATATGAGTCTGTTGGTAAACCGCATCTGTAACAAACCATGGTACAGACGTTAGGATACCTGAGTAAATCGAACTAACCAACAAATAAGTAAATGGGAGAATTAAAAAGCACGAAGAGATAGACTTGCTAGGGTTTCGGCCGGAGGGAGAGGGCTAGAGGCAGCAGGGATGAGAAAAAGAAAACAAAGAAAAAAAACTAATGGTTTTGTTCACGATAAATCTAACAACACGCGAAAAGACTGAGAGAGCCATACGGATATAAAAACATTAGGGTTTGCTGCGTCAATTACGAATCTCACCATCAATATTGTACTCTGAGTTTGGAGACAGATGAAACAATCGTAACACCTACAAACATATAAATACCTACCATGAGTAGGATGAAACAATCAGAGCAAAGGAACAGATAATAAACACGCTTATCCAAAATCCATGATAATTTCACTACCCACACCGTCGTCGATTCGAAGCTAAGCAATACAGATAAGGTTGAACCAAATATTCAAACAAATCGCAGGAAAAAGGTCGCTTAAGGTTTCATCGAGAGAAAAGAAAAGAGAGAAAGCCAGATACATATTGTACCACGATCCTAGTTGATCGAACAACACGATCCTAATACCTGCTGAGATTCTTCAGCTTAAAACTAATAAAATAATCTATGAGGTGGGGTATTTGAACTCTGACGTTAAGCAGACATTATGTTTAACCCTGCACATCCAAACAACAAACAACAGGCGATTAACAAGACATATACAGGCCATTACTCTAGCAACACGATATGAGTACATGCAGCAACAGACTCACTGTACCAACGAATTAACTACGCACGCCTCAAACAGGAATTTATCAATATGTCATCGGTGCCTACTAAGGTTTGAATGAAATAACATCATGTCCAATAACCAAAAAGGACCTATAAGTCTCTATCTGTTAGCTA
>JAJJMA010160979.1:0-13492 GCA_023529015.1 Papaver nudicaule | reverse complement strand
CAATAGATGTTACATCGAGGGATATATACAGTTCAACTAAAATAACACATCCCCAATCATACTTCAGAGCCCGTCGAGGTATATCAACGCTTCAATCCACACAACATTTGAGCAACTCGTCGAGTTTCGAAAAACAATTGACCAGGTATCCACCACACAAACAATCATTCAAGTTCAACATACAAAGCTGGGTCGGCATCATGGGTGGAGTGTGAAAATGACTTCAAAGCTGAACAATATATTCCACAGGTCTCATCGAATAATAAAATTAGGGCTTGCAAGAAAATTTGGGAAATGATGATGCCAATTATTTCTATTAGACTACTTTTCTTGGTCGAATTGAACTGTTTTACCATCACCACATGGAATTTCACAAAGAAACCATAAATCAAGTGGTGTAATTCCTGTAACGATCATTACATCGTTTAATTTCATTGTTCAAGGTGTGGAATTTCTACCTAAATCACTTTTTTAAAACATGTGCTGAAATCAAATTCAAACAAACTCAATCTCACCAATCTCAAAGTCTATGAAATGAATTGTGTGCGTCGTAGTCCACCACTTTTCTACAAAAATTTACACATGTGTTGTTGTACCTCTTGGCTTGTAACTCATAAAACTCATACCAAAGGTATCTTTGAAGTCTTTCTCGTATCAGACTAGTTAACTCAATATATATTCCAAATAATTCTGATGTATCGTATTCTTGATTTTTCATAACGCTCAATTTGGCCAGACATATTGTTGCCTATAAGTTATGGGCCAGACATTACTTGTGCATTATACTCTTCCTAATTCTGCTGCCAATTATGTACATGTACCGAAGCTAAAACAGAGGCACCATATTTTTATTTTATTTTTAGTTTTTTTTATAAGATTCATCGGATAGATAATGAAGTGAAATGAGAAAGTAAATATGTTGTATAAAAGAGGTGTGATTTGAAAATCTGAAAATGAAGTCAATTTATAGGGGGTTAGAAACAAAGTAGTTAGAATTGTAACGACGGAACGACCTATATTTAGTCGTTCGACACAATTACGCCGACCTCGGCTGAAGTTTTTTCAAGCTCGTTAAAATTACTATGTTGAGCGGTTTAATTGCGCCGGTCGGCTATTATTAAGTCTTTTGTCTCATTTTACCATAATGGTGAAAGACGTTTGCCCCTCCACCTGGCCTAGCAAACCAAAGTTTATATTGAATCCACGGGAATCGCCCCAACGGATTGCAGGGATGAACCTACAGGGGGGCTAAGGTTGGTTGTAGCCCATCCCTGATTTTGACAAAGGAAATTTTAGTCAACAAAAAATTGTTAATTTCTTAGGTTTAGGCCTTTTAAATGTCATGATTAGCCATGTTAGTTTTCAGTCCATATAGTTTTACCCCATAACAAGAGAGCATTCAAACCTAAACTTGTGTAAAACGTATTATTCTTGCATTTTTCTTCCAAGTATTATGATTTTCTTTCTCCGATAGTAGTTACTAATGTTTTTACCATTTTAATCTTTATTTGATTATCTAGTATTTAATGTTTCTATCTAATATTTCTCTCCACAAATTGCAGCTGTTTAGTAGTTGTACAACCCGTCCAAAAAATTACCGCGGCCTTCAGTCGCCATGACATTCAATGATTTTTTTTTGATCGGTCGACAGTCAATGAAATTCCAACCCTGCCCAAAAAAGAATCCTGGATCCGTCCGTGACAGATTGAAAATCAAGATTTAGTCGTAGACAATTTCATTACCCAATTTCGACATTATGTTGAGTTGCTGACACAAAAAGCAGATGCAACACGATTTATTAGTTATTAATAAAGAAAATCCATCAGAACAGATAAAAGCGTATACTAGTGTCATGTATACTACTCCATCTATAATTTGAAACATGAAAAAACCCTATTTCCGCCTATACAAGTGTAACCGAGGGAGTAAAATTTTAGAACAGATAAACGCATATACCAGTGTCATAGTCGATACTTAGAAAATATTCAGGCATCATTAGTACACATTTAGATTCCGTATTGATGTACTTTGTGCATAGAATCAATTATACTATATACATCATAGTACACAGTCTCTATTTCACCTGATATGTCTAAGTCTCTATCTCGTCGGACTAACTCACCAATTTCTAATTGGCTTCCACTAGAGGAGGGGATCATAAAGATCAATGTTGATGCTTCTTTTGATTTAGATACGTCTCAAAGTGGTTATGGACTAATCATGCATTCTTTTTCGGGCTAATGTGAAGGAATCAAAGGGAGTTTCAGATATGGAGTCTTAAATGAAGAGCAAGGGGAGTGTCTGGCAATACGTGAAGCTTTAAGATGGGCGTTTGTTAAGTAGCTACAACATATTCACATAGAAGCGGATGCAAAACTAGTCATTCTGGCTATAATTAATTAACAATCTCAAGTGTGCTGGGAGAATATAAATCTAATAAAGGAAATCTAGTTCCTAAGCAGAAGTTTGAGTCATGTTCTTTTTCTTTTGTGAGTCGAGATGATAACCAAGTTGCTAATAGTATTTCTCAGTTTATTAGAAGGTCTAAGTCTTTCATTGATAGTGAGTCTAATTTCCCCTTGCAACTCCTCCAAACTAGTGACTCATTAAGATACTAGGCCTACTATACTTGTCGGTGAATGGTGGCTAGGCTAATAAAGAAATCAGTGAGTCAACCCACTATGTCTCAAATTTCAAGTTCTAAAAAATCCTTTCAACTTGAATGGAAATCCTTTGATGTATCGAAGATTAAACTAGGGAATCAGAATGGTATCAAGATTGAAGGGAGGAGCAAAGGGGGTCTTAGATTCTGGATAATTATGTCTCATCAGATGTGTATATAGGTTCAAGGCATTCTTCAGCGTATTCTATCTAACAAGTGCAAAATATGGGAGAATCGGTGGAATAATAGAGATGGAGATTTCGCTTTCAGTTTAGAAATCAGAGAGAATAATAGAGGGGAGTACTTAAAGATTTCAAGATATGATAAAAGCAAAAGAAGAAACAACACAGTGTGTATTCCAAAAGGAGAAAATCAACTAGGTTGGTGGAATATATGTGATTCTTTAAAATCTCTGCTGTCATCTCATGTACCTTCACAAGTACCTCAATTATTAAAAGATTTTCCACCTCAGCAAGGCATTAAACTACCTGTGAAGAACAGACTTCCAAGAATGATTTTCTTATCACCATTAATGGCAGAATTCTGTGGAATTTAGTTGCTAAAAGTGTCTCAAAGAAATTAGGTTGGAATCGGTATTTAAGGTTAAACATTCAAAACAACAGACATGCTACAATCTCTACTGATAATGATGATGAATGGATGACAACTTGGGAACCAAAAATCTGGGAGATTAATGGCATTCATATTTCTATTAGAAGATGGAGTTGTGTCAATGAGTTCATAATTTACGATTCAATAACAGAGAAGAAGGTAAGGGTAAAATTAAAAGGTCTTCCGATTCAACTCTGGACTAGGAAGAATTTCAGAGCAATTGGAGAAAAATTTGGTGGACTTTCTGAAATCTCCAAGGAAACTGTAATGCTTAATCCAAATATGTGCAGAATAGCAGTAAAAGGAGATGCTTTCAAGATCCCATTGGGTCTCCAAATTGAGCTTGACGGAAAATGGATTACCCTAGTGCGTCCGTCGAAGAATATTCGCAGCTAATGAAGAATATGCTGGGGGGGGGGGGGGAGGGGGGGGGTGGGGGGCATCCGACAAACTCTCTGATGAGTCAGTAGAATCTGACAATCCAGAAGACGAGGGTGCTAAAAATTCACGTGAAATTCAAATTTTGAATTTAGAACCCACACGTGAGACCCATAAGCGTGTGAGATGGTTTGAAAAGAAAGGGGTGGATTTATCCAAAATCCAATAGTTTAAAGAAGGCCTTCTTCTGGATTTGGATACGGGTCATCAAAATAACCATCAAATCAAGCCCATATTTGCTAAATGGTTTGAACAAAAGAGGTTAAAGCAGTTGGTCTCTGAGGGAAAGAAACCAATGGAAGAAGAAGTTAAATACAAAGATTATTCTCAATTGGAGGAGGGAGAGATACCAAGTGAACAAGTGTCTGCCACACCTATTACTCCCATTCAAGTTGGGATTCCTAATGCAGAAACAAGCAACATATATGATTCTCTTACAGTGCATGATACACCCATCTAACCTGGAACTCCTTGTGCACCCATCAAATCTGGAACTCCTTATGCAGAAACTAGCAACAGGTATGATGCTCTCACTATGTATGAGAACTCTCATCTGAAAATCATAGAAGGGAAGGTCATTATTGACATTGAGCAATTGAACTTTGATTTATCAAGCAATATTGAGACTATATCCAATAATGTAGAATTGCTAATGGAAGTCAGCATCAACCTTGGTACAAAAAAAAGGGAGAACAACGGAAGTGCAAAAGATATTTGCAAGGATTGTTGACAAGCATGAGCAAGGCCTGATAACACCAATGAAGAATATTGCTGATGTTGTAAGCAACAGGAATTTGGAACAAGGGGTATTAAACATTTCCAATGTATGCTGACATTATAACATGGAATGCAAAGGGCCTTAATGGCATGGACAAAATTGACTATTTAAAAGAGTTAATCAGGAAACATATCCAAGAGCAGTAGTTATTGTTAGGGCATTGTCCGGTTAAACCCACTAGCGTTGGTATGTCAAGCTGGTTGTCAGTTTTAGGTGTCAAAACTCAATCTTGATTTAGCCTACTAGAGTTTAGATTTCGGAATTGGGATATAGACAAGTAGTAGAGACCTTGAAGACGAAGACTGTGAAGACAAAGAAGACATCAATTATTCTTCATCGACAAAAGGTTAGTAGGAGTTATGACTATTATGAAAATTCTTCTATTCTACTTATTCTATCTTTCGAAATAGTCGGCTACTTTAGTAGAGATACTAATAGCGATTGAGATCGTGTTCTTGTCTACATGACCATGTGTTATGTTGGTATTTGTTCCCACGAATACTAAGTTTACAAGAATGCATGAGATAGATTCGATACCATTTGTCCATTGCAATGGTTTGCTTGCAAATCACTTGTTGGTATGGGTGAATCTAAAGGAGTACTCTTGAGCAAGAGTCCAGTGGATTATAGCTGAGGGCGTCTAACACGTCTAAGTAGCCCAGAACTTCCAGCGGATCCAGTTAAACCCTAATTCTGAATTAAGGTTCACGAACCGGTTCTTGAACATTGACTTGGGATTTTCTCCTGAGTTCCAATGCATTAATTTGTACACGTACATGTACGTGAACCACATATTCGATGTATCTGGCCGGATTTCAGAAGGACGGTTTGAGAACCGTCCAAGGTGAATATTCTCTGGAATTTTCACACGGGTTAAACTCTGACTCCTTTATCTCTTAGTTGGACTTGTTTATCACGAAATATCTTATGTGGTCCATCTATCGAATCTCAATGAGTCAATAAGATAAAGATTATATGTGGTCTGTTGGATTTCTATCTTGAAGTGTTTTGAGCTAACAAAACACTTGGGAGATAAATGTTTAATGAATTCCAATTGAGATAAATCTCTGTTTACTTGGTTTGCAAGTTAGGGTTTCCTAAACTTGTGGGACAAGAAACTAGTTGCTTTATTCCTAAGCAACCTATCTTATTGAGTGCTATAAATAGAGGATTATGGGACGAAAAACCGCAAGCATCAAGCATAAGTGAGATTTCTCTGTGGAATTGATCGTAAACTCTTTTCACTTCGGTGAATGCTTGTTGTGGTATAGTCATCCTCTATTAGGTAGCAGTTCCTCTGTGGGAATTACCTAATGACTATAAAGACTTCTCTTGAGAGTTGGGAAGCACATGTAGGATATTGAGACCTTAGTGGTTGAAATCGGAGTAACCTGTAACCTTGGTAACTTGATCACGTTCTTGTCTATTCTACAGTCCTTCTCTTCTGATATAAGGCCATTCAAGAACTGATACGTTACACACAGGGTTGAAAGGAAGCAACGCACGGCTGCACTCGGTGTTGTAAGACCTAGTTAGCTCCAGTTGTATAAGTTTCTTAAGTGATTCTTCGTTTACAACTGAGGTAGAGACAAGTTGGGAATAGTTTACTCGGTTTACTTGTCAGCCCGCGCTTGTAATTAGTATATTTCCGTATGACCTGGAGAAATCCGAAGGAAGTCACTTTGTGTATGTCAAACTGATAGAGGACAATTCAAACATACAGTTGATAATTGAGGTTGCAAAGCCGGAATTATTGACACAAGCCTTTAACATCGGTTAAAGCAACTCCTAGGCCTGTAAAGGACGTCAGCTAGGGGAATCAAGTGCGTGACGATCTGTGGGGGATCTAGAGACGTAAGGAGTGCGACAGTAGCCAGTTCACTTGGAGCGTTGGAATTGGTCTCTGCTACATCCCAGATCGAAGTCTTATAGTAGGCTAGTGTTTGTAGACAGTTTGTACTGTGCAGTGATTTATCTGGACGAGGTCCCGAGGTTTTTCTACAGGTTGTAGTTTCCTCGTTAAAAAAATCTCTGGTGTCTTGTGTGCTTTACTTTCCGCATTATATTATATAATTAAAGCAAACACAAGAAGTACGTTATTAATAACCTGATCGTTGTCCTCAATCCATCCATTGGATTTACCAAGACCTTGTCTTGTGTCGTACTGATCCCTTGAGATCCAAACTCAGGTTATACAGATTTGGATATTAATTTTTGAGATCGTCTAGATCTGACCATAAGACTTACGAGCCCAAACAAAAAGTTGGTAGTATTTTGGTACCCCTGCTTTTTCAGTTATCCAAGAAACCAAGATGTGGAGAATCACATATCATTTTATTACATTACTTTGGGGTGGAAAAAATCACCAATGGAGCATGATAAAATCAGAAGGATTGGGAAGAGGAATGTTAACAATTTGGAACAATGATGAACTGCAATGCATTGATGAAGAAATCTCCCCAAACACCATGAGCCAAAAGTTCATCAACAAGTCAAACAACTTGAATGGACATTAACAAATGTATATAGTCCATTTAATGATGATGATAAAGTGGATTTCTGGCAAGAAATTGAAGACCTGTCGGGATGGGTATCAGCAGCATGGTGGATTGCTGGTGATTTTAATGCAACGAGAAGAAGGTGGGAAAGAAACAGGCCTGATGGAGGATCAGAAGTTGGTAAGAAGATATTTAATGCATTCATGAAGAACCATGACTTGATCGACTTGCCAATATCATGAGGGTTGTATACTTGGTCCAATATGCAGGTTAACCCTATACTCTGTAGGCTTGACAGAGTTTAATCTCCCTAACTCTTATGGGTAAATATCCTCACTCTTCTCAAATCTTACAATCAAGAAATGCATCAGATCACTCTCCAATATTGTTTATTACAAGTAATAACTTATCTCAAAAACCACACTTTAAAGTGGAGAGTTTGTTCACAAACAAGACTTTTTTGAGTAGTTTAGAAGAATGGTGGAATGCAATACAAATTACTAGAAATGCTAGATTTGTTTGGGCCAAGAAACTACAAAATCTAAAGTTCTTTCTCAAGAGATGGAGTAGAGAACAGTATGGCCAGACTACCAAGGAAGACTGAACTCATAGAGAAGATTGATATACTTAACTTACAAGAAGAACACAGAAGTTTAGAAGAGGAAGAATTCATCAATAGAAGACAGTTCAAAATGGAACTAAAGCAAATCAGGATTGATGAATACAGAAAACATGCAGCTAGAGCAAAAGCAAAACATCTAAAAGATGGAGATATGGACACAAAATATATGCACCAGCTAGCTAATGGAAGAAGGAAGAGAAACAATATACACAAGCTTATCATTGATGGAGAGGTAAACTTCATGCAAGATGAGATTAAAAATGAATTTTGGGAGCATTTTTCAAATCTATTCAAAGAACATCATGATAGGAGACCACAATTAAACAATAGCTTAGCTCCAAAAATTACCGAGGAAGAAAAGGAATGGATGGAGAGACCATTCACTGAAGAGAATATCTGGAATACCATCAAATCATGTGGAAATAACAAATCCTCTGGTCCAGACGGCTACACAATAAAATTCTACAAAGCAGCTTGGCCAGTTATTAAGGAAGAATTCATGGTTGTTATACATGAATTTCACAATGAGGAGAGAATAGATTGGAGACTGAATTGTGCATTCATAACTTTGATTCCCAAAAAAGAAGAATGTAGTAGACCTCAACACTTCAGGCCCATCACCTTGGTGAACAACACTTACAAAATTATATCCAAAGCAATGACATGTAGGCTCAAGACAGTTATCCCTAAACTGATTTCAGAACATCAAGGGGCGTTTCTACAAGGCAAACAAATATATGATGGGGTGTTAATTGCAGGGGAAATGATTGATGCTAGACTCAAGGAAGGGATACCAGGAGTATTATGCAAACTTGATGTAGAAAAAGCCGTTGACAATGTCAACTGGCACTGTGTTGACGATGTACTAGAAGGTGCTGGTTTTGGATTCAAGTGGAGGAAATGGATCAAATGGTCTCTCTCTTATGCACAGTCTTCAGTACTAGTTAATGGCACACCTACTAATAAGTTGAGACACAACAAAGGGCTGAGATAAGGAGACTCTCTTTCTCCTTTCTTCTTCATCATGATTGCAAAGATTTTTACTAGACTTATGAACAAAGCAGAACAACTGAATATGATTGCTGGATTCCAAAAGGGTGCTACCTTAAAGGTAACACATCAATTTTCAAATGATACCTTAGTTTTTCTAGATGCTCATGAAGATGAAGCTGAAAATTTACTCATGATTCTACAAGTTTTTGAATGCATCACAGGACTGAGATTTAATCTTGAAAAGATCACAATTATTAGTATTGGAGCTGACTTCAAAGCACAAGAAATGGCAAATTTTTTGAATTGCAAGGTAAAAAAGCTTCCTTTCAAATACCTGGGACTTCCTCTTGGTGCAACTTTAAAACAGACAAGTGTTTGGGAAGATATAATAGAGAAATTCAACAAAAAATTGGCAAAATGGAAAAGAAACTTCTTCTCAAGGGCTGGAAGAATTGAACTCATAAAAAGTGCTCTTGCAAGTTTGCCTTTATACTATATGTCTATAATGCAATTACCAATTCCAGTAGAGAAGATAATGCACAAGATAATGAGGGAATTCTTATGGGGTTCAACTACAGAAAAAAATAAAATATGTTGGGTCTCCTGGAAGAAAATGTGCAAACCTAAAGAACTAGGGGGTTAGTTATGAAGGATCTCAGGTGCATGAATAAAGCTTTATTATCTAAATGGATTTGGAGATATGCTGCTGAAAAAAAAGCACTATGGAGGAGAGTAGTGCAGGAGCAAACTAAAACTCAAGAATCTGACTTGAATCCCAATGAATATAAGCTTGCTTATGGGAGAAGCTTTTGGAGAGGTATCCAAAAGGAAAGATGGGCGGTGGACAAGACTTCCAGCATGAAGGTAGCTAATGGAAAATCTATCAAGTTCTGGTTTGATAAATGGTTAGTAAGTACACCACTACATCTCAATCTCACTTACAAGAAGGTGTTCAGACTGACAACAAACAAAGAAGCAAAATTGGAAGACTTGATAGAGAATGACAGATAAAAAATCTCTCTGAGAAGACAACCTAATTCAGCAGAGAGACATGAAATTAATGCTCTGCTTAGGGAACGAGGGGATGCACCTAATTTCAATGAAGAAGAAGATGCCCTTTCCCCATCTGAATAACTGAATTCTCTACTAAAGAGGAATACCAGTGGTTAATCACTCAGCAGTAGGTAACTCCATCTTCATTCCCACATAAGTGTGTGGGGGTTAAATTTGTCCCACCAAAGGCTAGAGTCTTCATTATAATGCCATACCTGCAGTAGATAACCTTTTGAAGAGGAAGTGTGAAGTACAAGAACATAAAGCAGTTTTTGTAACAACAGTGATGAAACTGTGAACCATCTCCTTTATCTGTGTCCATTTGCTAGACAAGTGTGGGATTACTTTACAACCATTCAGTGGATATATAAAGACACTTTGACTGAGCATCTTGTGGAGTGGCTGGTTATTAGAGGAAAGAAACTTGGTAAGAGGATATGGCCCATTTTACCTGCTGCAATTCGCTGGACTCTATGGCTGGAGAGAAATAGAAGAGTAATGGCAAAGAGGAGACCAAGGGAAAAACAAGATATGATCAATGAGATAAAAGGAAAGGTCTACAAATGGGGGTCTATCCATAATTATTTTTTTTTGAAATTTGAAAGGTTATATTGAAGTTGGACCGAAGCCACCTACAAGCCCAGGTAGCTAGACAAAGAAATAAAGAAAAATTCCCCCTCCCCACCCCCCGTCCCGATGCAGACGAATTTCGAACTCAGGTCGCCGGTGTCATCACCCAACCACTGTACTACAGTGACATCTGCAGTAATTGAGTTTACAATTGGGACTATATTTTGGAACATACATAGTTCTATGTGTATTGTGTAATGTGGCTTGGCTCTGGGCCTAAGCTTTCTCTTGTAATATTCTTTTTATTTTAATAAAATTATACCCCTTTAATTTTTATTTTTTAAAAAAAGAGTCTAATTTCCCTTCTTTTGTTGCTGATCTTTTGGCAAAAAAATCAACGCTCTGTTGCTACTTTGGTTTAATTTCAATGCAATTTCAGTTTATAAGAAGAAAAAAAAAAAAATCCGTATTGATGTCCCATACGTGTCTGGTGCAGAGACGAGCTCAAAATGGACGTGCCCAAGCTACACAGATTTGCCGACTACCATGGAGGGGAAATTGATGAACGACAAAAGAAGAAAAAGGTAGGGCAGAAAAAAGCTAAGTAAAGGTGAAAAGGGGATATTATGAAATTGATGAACCGACGATGGCTTTCAAAAGCAGTGGCCGGCATAAAAAATCGGCCAGTACAAGAAGCAGATTACCATTTCTTTGATATTTTTTTTTATAATACTTCAAAGTTTAGACGTGTTATATTTTTCTAGATTATCCATTGGAGAAAGCTGGAACATTCGACTCAGCTAAGCCTTAAGATCCTGTCGTTCCTGGAATTGACCATAGTTTCCTGCCCATGAGTGACTCAGTTAAGCTTTAACATTGTTGCTGAATGCTCTGCTGTTTTTATCAATTTCACAAAGTCTGATTATGAACATGTTTCTCGTCAGTTTCATAATTAATTTGTACCCCACTTAATAAATTTTGTTATCTCACCAATGGGTGAATGACAAGTCTCCTTCCTTTTCTCAGTACATACATTGAATTCATTTCTCAAAGACTAAAGAGAAGGTGAAAGCCCACGAGGCCATGATTTCCATCCCGCATGAAAGATGGTGGGAACTGGAATCCGCACTTCCCCCTTTCCAGGCTCAAGAGAAAACCGCTGCCATGGCATGGGCAACGATTAAACGAGTTTCACATGTGTAAGTAAAAACCTACTACATTGCCATGAAATAAATAAAAGCAACAAAACAAAGCAAGTGGCATGGTATATGGAACAGAAATTCGTAATGGTAATAATGCAAGTACGGCCCAATAGTAAGTAGTAAGTACATCTTTTTTCTAATAGCCCGTGAATGTGTCCTTTGCATTCCTTCATAAAGATGAATAGTTCAATGGATCACTACAAGGACAAATCACAATGAGTTTTTCGTTGGTACAGAGGAGTAAGTTACATAATAAACACGCGTTGAAAATCAATGCAACCCTGTGGCGTAAGATGATTAACATTAACCAAACAGGCAAACACACCCAAAAGTATTCATAATATCCATTCAAAATGATAAAGAATTTTTTGGTTAGGGAAGTAAGAAAAACTATCGTAAAATCTTTAATAAGTAGTCTTGATTTTGATTTATTGCACTACATTCCTTTGTCAAAAGGTAGCAAAAAACCATAATATCGTCCCTCTCTTTTCACCGCATATTAATCTTTAATTTTATCAACTTGGACTTTAGAGGTAACAAAAAGCCTATATAAAGGACTATCTGCAGTTAGGTTTCTTTCATTCCTTGTGACATAACTTCCTTTGAGTATTCACAGTTTCATCATTCTCTGCTTCTTCTTCTTCTTCTTCTTCTTCTTCTTCTTCTATCACTCTCTAGCTAGTCTTACAATGGAGCGTTCTACTCGTGTATTTTCAACTACTGTTGTAGTCCTCATGTTGCTTCTTCTCGCTACTGGTTTGTTCTTCATCTCACTTTCTACCTCTTTTTACAAACAATTAGTTTTTACATATTTTTAAACCTTATTTTTTGAGTTACAAGTATATGAAGTCGTAGATGATGATCCAAGAGTGTGGGAAACAAGATCTCTTAGTTTAATTAATTTTCTAGAGAGCCAAAAATGATGAGGGTACATTTTTTATATGTTTGAGTACTGTATAGTCATACAAACATTGAAGCACTGAACAGAAGTATCCCCCTTTAAGAGCTCCTTAATTCCTTACTTCCATGTAAACCAGCACTCTCAGCTGGGATATTTGGCCAGTCACAGGCATGACCAAGAAAGCACTAACATATTTACGTCTCTTAATTTATGGTTTGCTGAGTTGCCACGACGAGTATATAGATCTGAGTTCTTCATGTTTTCTTAATTAGTTTTGATTTTAATTTTTCTTGCATTATTTGATTTGTTTTCTATGAAACAATAAAACAGGTCTGATTTTTTTGGTTGTTGGTTTTAAATTTTGTAGAGATGGGGCCAAATGTAGCGGAAGCGAGGCTTTGTGAGTCAGCCAGCCACAGGTTCCACGGAATATGTGTGAGGAAGAGTAACTGTGGTGCTGTTTGCCAGACTGAGGGATTCTCTGGTGGGAAATGCCGAGGTTTTCGTGCTCGCTGCATGTGCACTAAGCACTGCCGTGAAGAAGAACAAAACTAGACCCAGAAAGCAAGATGCATGCCCGCAGGAGTACTAGTAGTCTAATTAAGTTGGAATAAAATGCTTAATGCAATTGAATTTGCATTTTCTCTAGGATTGTTTGGTTGTTGTTGTGCTTGTTGTTGTGTCTTGGCCTTTTGTTTATTTCTAATGTTGTAAGGTCATGGATTTGGATCTCGGTCTATCTTAATTTGGTTGTGGCTTTGTGTTAACTTTATGTTTTTAGTGTGCATGAACAATTAAAAGATTGACCTTGTGATGATGTTAGTTAGTTTCCCCGGGATTCAGATCCCACAAATGAGGTTGAACCAACCGTATCCAAATCTGCAATTATGCCAAAGGTTAAACTCATTCCACTTCCATATAAGAGTGATGGGATATCGCACTGATAAGTTCCTTCTGGGACAGCCATGCCTCACTCACTCACAAAGATACAAGAAAAAGCATACATAAAAAACAACGCCCAATAATTCAAAGGAAGCAAAAGATGACATAGAAACGGACAGCACAGAACAGAAGCCTTGGCCTACATGTTACAGTTTAAAGTCATGGACACTTGCTCAGTAAAATATGTGCTGCCCTACCGATTTTTCAATTTTAGCTAACAC
>JAJJMA010160930.1:0-14938 GCA_023529015.1 Papaver nudicaule | reverse complement strand
CTGCATAGTACCACCAGTCTCTTGCACCTGCATACCTTCACCACCACCTGAACCTTGATTTGCTTGCTTCCACCATCACATCACAGTCCACCATCAACTGCACATCACCACCAGCCATACATCCACTACCGCAACAGTAATGAGGAGTTCAGCGCCATCTCCATCTCATATAGCAGCAACATCGATTCGAGCTCCACCATCCCTCCATCACAACCAGCAGTACCACGTCGACCACATCCGCACCATCTCCACAACTACACCATAATCTCGAAGAGTTGTTGTCCATCTACACCACTGGCTTCCATTGGGTTTTGTCTTCTAGATTTCTTTCACTTTGAACTCCTTTATTCATTGTGTTATATTGTCAAGAACATGAACTCCTTTTGTAGCTAATTGCATATTGAATGAGGTTGAACTTGAAATCATGAATTTAAGTCATTGATTTGCCTACATAAAGTCTATTTTTTATCTCTATTTTGTTTGTTGTGAATTTTCTACCATGCTTGAATCTTTATGAATGATTTCCTAGTTGCTTGAGTACGTAATCAAGTATCTCGTTGATGGTTCTAATGCTAGTTTGAGATTCTTCGACCCGTAATTGTCTAGGATTGATAACAAGAAGTAGTGATTCATGATTGTTGATGGCGGGATGCCTTTAAACGATTGTGAAGTAGAAAATTACCTTAGTCTACAATCCGAACTTATGAGAAAGTGACTAGGTCTTACCTCAATTCATTGAACTTAATGCTTTTGATTGATTACACCTAGAGAGCTTGTTATAGGTGGTCTAATTGAATAGTATCCTCTAGAGAACCTATTCTAGTAGGTGATTTTGGAATTGATTAGGAAAGTTGAGCTTGTAACTATTCTAGGGTGGTGATAAATAGATTATTGTGAGAAATATGACTGCAAATTGATTGTGCTGACTTCATTGATTGATAGGAATACCTTGATCATCCTCATCCTCATCTCATTGTTTCATTACCTTGCATACATTCATCAAGAAATTAGATTTACAACTTAGCTCTCTCCCTCGGGAACGAACCTGCTTATCCATACTATTATTTAGTTTAGAGAAGTAAGGAATATATTTTTGTGTGAGTTCGGCACTCATCACTACACTGTGAACTATCTAAGGCAGTTTGGTTTGGATTATGGGGGTGGAGACCAAATGGATCAGAAATTCTCAAAGATACTATATGTGGATGGTTTGAAGAAGTGTTCTTAAATCAGTTACCGGAAGCAGAGTTATGCAACAGATTCATCACAGCATGGACTCTATGGAATGAGAGATGTGACGTTGTGCACACTAATCATTCTAAATCTCCTAACAGTATTATGTATGCTTGCAGGAAATCGATTGAGAAGCAGCACATTGCTAATACTAGAAAGAATACTGACAATTTCAGTATTACTGAGAGTAGAGTAAATCTGAAGTGGAAACATCCACCAGTTAACACATATAAAATGAATTCGGATGGTTCTTTTATGTCAGAATCTAACACTGGAGGTATAGGACTAATTCTCCGTAACTGTGCAGGTCACCAGAGAGGAGCCAAATGCATCTATCTGAGACGAGTAGAAAGCGTGGAGGAGGCAGAGTGTAAGGGGCTTTGGGAAGCGGTGCTTTGGGCTAAGGAGCAAGGAGTGGAAGCTGTTCACTTTGAGCTGGATTCGAAACTAATGTGGATGTTGTTACCAGAGACCAATACAACACTCCTTGGTGCTTATTCAATCTTATTCAAGACATTAAAACTATTTTTAGGCAATTTTCTTTATGGCAATGTAACTATGTGCCAAAAGAACAAAATAAAATAGCGGACATTCTCTCTAAAGTAGCTAGAAGGGAGAAGTTGCATAGAGTTTGGGCTAATTACCCTCCACCTTGCATTCAAGGGCAACTGTTGGTGGAAGAATCATATGTAAACTCAGAGTTCTGATTTATAAAAAAATTCATCGTTTCAAAAAAACAAAAAAAAAAAAAAAGGAAAAAAAAAAAACTACTACTACACATAAAAGAGTGAGATGTGTATATAGAAGGGGCAAAAAAAAAACAACAGAAAAAAAACTTGTGAAAAAGAAAAGCTTATAAAGACAATGAAGATGAGTTTGTGGTGAAGTATCCTTGTTGTGATTTTGAGTTGAAGATATTTATTGTTGCGACTAATTGTTGATTGGGAGATTCATTAGAACAAGGAGAAGATACAATAGCTCAATGTGGTGGAAAATTTGTGTCGAAGATTGTCAAGAGGAACATCAAAAAAAAGATCCAAGGGAGGTTGATGCTTGTCTTATTAATGATGTTGCTGATTTTGAGGAGTGCGAAGCATTGAGGAGATCAAATTTCATGCCTAAGAGAAACAAGAAGAATCCAAGAACTACATGGAGAATGAGTGCAAGTTGGTGAAGCAATGGTTATGATTTCAAGCTAAAATTCATGAAGAAAGGGAGGTATGTAACCGACTTGCTATGATTTTATTGCTGATTTCAGTTTTGGATATATGGGTGTTGGGGATTTTAGATGCAAGCAAGAACCATGCATAATCAGTTAAAGACTCGAAGACAATTGGAGTGCAATTTTAACAAGTTTTGAAACCACAATCATATGGAGTGGTCCTTACGACTATTTTGGAGCAAGAAGAACAAGTGCAAACAAGGTTTTATACTCATATCGTTGGAACAAACAAGAATCAGTCCAAGAGAAGGAAAAGAAGCTCACATTTAAGAGAAGACCAACACAAGACCAACATTTGCTAGCCGAAGCCATGCATGGATTAGAAGACAAACTTGATATTAGATGGAAATATGATTTGAACTGAGAAGAAGAAACTTTTTACAAGCTTTAAGTGCAACAATTTCCTCATGGATTTGTTGTGTTTGGAGTTTACTCGAGGACGAGAAAAAACTATGGGGGAATTTGATAGGTGCCTTAAAACAGAGTACCTTATTATACACTTTAGTTAGCTTAAGCCTAGTACATTGGTTATTTAACGTTTTTTTTATATTTTTGCAGGGACAACGACTTAAAGTCGTAAATCAAAACAAAAATCATGAGAAATAAGCTTGTGTAAATAAACTGGTAGTCGAGTTTCAGTCAGTGAATGTGTGGGCTTGGCATGTAAGCTGCTGGAAGGAAGAATGGGCGTGAAGATTTTTGGCAGCCTTGAAATGGTTGCACATAGCACACGTGCAAGCTGGTGGAAGTGACATTAAGGGAAGGACTGGTTCTCTGGAAACCAATCTCGCGACTTATAGAAAGATCAATCTGCAGAGCTACTGCTGTTCTTGACGCTGCTGGATTTCATGGATTCGAGAGGGTCTTTACAAGATTTCAAGGAAGGTTTCGACATCAGCAGTATGAGAAGGAGCTGGTGACTGAGATTTGTGTTGTATCTGGGTGGTTTTATGGCTGTAGAAGAAGGAGTTTGCTGCGGCTTTGAAGGAGGTTTTGAAGCTCAACATTGATGGAGTTTGATGTTGCCATTGCCATGGATTTGTTGTAAGTTCTACAAGGGGCGAAACGGGTCAGTTCTTGACCACAAAAATCAGTGAAGAGAGGTTATTCCCGTAGTGTAATCTGAGCAGTGAGTTGGGCCAAGGAAAACAAGAAAAAAAATAAGAAGTTGATGTCGTCTGTGAATGGATGGGATGTCGATTGAATTTGAATCTTGAGAAACATAGACATCTGGGTTTGTGTGTGAATGAAAACATTGTAGGGAAGGAGTTAGAGGAATGGCTAGAAGAAGTGAACAATCCTAGCCAGTGTCAGTTCATGCCTGCAAAGTGTTTGATAACTGGCCTAAACGACCAGTTTTGTCGTGGTTTTTTACTGTGTATTGTTGCTTGCTGCTGTGAGTATGTTGGAGTTTCAAGGTTGGTGGTACAGAGACGAAGTTAGAGCTGGAATCTGTGTTATTTGAAATTCAATTTCTGGTTGTCGGAGAAGGGGTATTTGTAGCCGGTTTCTGTGAAGTGTATGGCATCAAATTCAAGCTATAATTAAGGGATTTTTGAGTACGAATGGCAGTGGATTCAAGGGAAAATTCTGGTGGTTTATGGGTCTGCTGTGTTAGAGCATTGCTCTGTTGAACCCACTGATATTGGTATCTCAAGTCAGTTGTCAAGTTTATGAGACAAAAACACAATCATTGATAAGTTTACTCTACAACCTCGGACTAGGATAGTTTTAGGTAATTGAGACGAAGACTGATGAAGACGAAGAGTGAAGCTTACTACTTGATAAATTATAACGTCCTCGCTAAAGGTTAGAAAGGTTTTTCCTTTCCGTATCGTATTTACCATTTCTATCATACCAATAGTCTATGATCCGAGGGTATTTTAGGATTCCCGCCTTTGCATTTGTCACACTCGTGATAATTTGTATATGTAGAGTATGTTGGATTGTCTCTTGAAATTGACCACAACGGTGAACGCGTACATGTGTTTGTATGGCATTTCAGAGAACGAGCAAAAGTCTGTATGAACGCGTACATACAAGTTCTTGAATTCTCCTGAACTCTATTGACTGCTCTATGAACGCGTACATATAAGCCATGAGAAAACTTCCAAACTTTCATATCATTTAAGTTTTCGGTCTAGGCATGATTAGTTCTCGGACTCGTCATTACTTGGCCCATGGAATTCAATAACTTAATCCAAGCGATGTTCAAACTAAGTATTTGGACCAAAAGTCGCAAAGCGATGTCCAAACAAGAATTGGACCAAAAGTCGCGACCCTTCAAACAAGGTTGAGTCTTCTTTAACTTTTGGCTTAGTCCAAAGTTCATAGAAGATTGAGAATGGGTAATCAAGTAATGGACCTTCTTAGTTTCAGAACTTATTTTGAGCCCTACTCAAGGTTTCTTAAACTTTAAGCAAAGCCTCCCTTGGTGATCACTATAAATAGATGACCTTCTTTAAGATACAATCTCAATCCTCTACACATCTGTGTATCCTTGCATAAAGGTTGGTCGTTATCTCGAAGTCCTTTTGGACTACGACTATTGAAAGACTTCACTTGAGGATCGTGAAGCACAGGTCGGAAGTAAAATTCCATCCTGTATCTTGGGTCGATTGAATATTTTCAATCTTATCACGACCAAGATTTGATAGAAACTACGTAAGGTAAAACTCGAATCGTAAACCCTAGAAGTTCCCAGCGCATATTCACGAACTAGGTTTCATACTAAGTTCGTCACGCGTTTGGAGGTAAAGTTGTTTAGGCTAGATCAATAAGCCTTATTCAACATATCGATTTCCATTAACCTTGACTTTAAGTCTAAAGGAAATCACAATCGTATTCTTGTTTGATTACTTGGATACTTTTAGGCGTCCTGTTAGAGGCAGGGTAGCGCTAGTCTTCACGAAGGGAAGTGGAGCAACTCCTAGGCCTGTAAAGGACATCAGCTAGGGGAATCAAGTACGTAGGTTTCTGCGGGAGCCAAAAGACGTAGAGCACATTGGTAGCTGAGTTGTTTGTAGGGCGAATTCAGTCTCGATACAGTCCAGTCCGAAGTCTGAGAGTAGGCTAGCGTCTGTATACCATTCATACTAAGGGTGTTCACATCTGGACGAGGTCCCGGGGTTTTTCTGCTAGGTTTGCAGTTTCCTCGTTAACAAAAATTCTGGTGTCTTGCATTACTTTTCCCTTCCGCATTATATTGTCTCTGATCTATATAATAGAAGTAATTGCAAGTTTGTTGATTCATAACCTTTGAGTGAATCCATCTCTATTGAGATCTACAAGAACTACGTTCTTGTTAGGGTTCGGTTCTCTGAACTATACTCAGGTTGTTGTTTGAATATTGATTTGAGAGATCGTTCAAACAACTGTAATTAACTAGGTTCACGAAAACTAAAAGTTGGTGGTGTATCTCGGTATCCCCGCTTTTTCAGTTGGTATCAGAGCCGGCAAACACCTTGTAAAGGACGTAACTGTCTGTGTTTGACGCTTTTTCGTGAATCATGTCTTGTCCCGGTACACCTGACGAAAACACTGATAAGTCAATCATATATATTGGGTCTTCTTCTTTTTGCGATGAAGCATTAAAACCGTATCTACAAGCCTTACCTTTTAACCTCTCTGATGATTCTGATTCAAAAGCTGAAAGAGAAGTTGAAAAGGAAAGTTGTGGACTCACTAATCACATGAATTTTCAAAGTTCTGATATTACTCGTCTAAAGCACAAGGTTAATCGACTTGTCAATCATATATCCATGATAACCTCTGATTCCTGTTCAAAAATTACTCCCTGTGAGGAATCAAAACATGAATCGATCTCAGTCATGGTGTGTGAAAAAATAACGGAATTGAAAGGAGAGATTGCACTCCTAAAAGATGAAATACACAAATCCGTTGTGTATCAAACAATTCCTGCATCTATTGGCAATATTGCAACTATTCCTGTGAAAAAAGCCAAGAACGTTGAGACATCTTTCACCAACGTAAAAGACACTAAAGATGCATCTATGATCTGTCAAATTTGCAAAACGAATAAAACTATTCGGACAAGATCAAGAAAACACTTTGAAAATAAAGGAATAGTAGATCTTGAACAAAAGCTAGATCAAATTCTCAAAGAAATCGGTGACATCAAAAAGACCAATCAACCCAATCATTGGTCACGACCCAAACAAGTTAAAGAACATACTAAGACTAAGAATTTTTTTCAACGTTCTCAAAGTTTTGCAAGTCACCGTTTCAACAAATCTGTTGAAAAAACACAACATTGGGTTCCTAAGAGGAAAATACATCTGTCAACAATCAAGATAAGGGAATAGAAGCTTTGCAAGATGATGCCTTGATTAAACGGGTTACTCAATTTCAAGACATCCTTGAAAAAAGAAAGCAAGGTTCTTCAAAGCTGAAAGATCTCATTAACATATGTCAGAAGGAGCAGAAACCCTCAGGTAACTCCTCAACCATTGAATCTTACTTTGATGATAGCAACTTCTATGACAAATTCTCTAAAGGAAGAGAGACAAGATTGATGACACAAGGCGAGTGGGCCATAATAAAAAGTGTTATGAGTTGCCACTCTTATCTATGTAGTGTCTAGATAAGAGTGAAGTAATTGTTCTTATGAACAATAAGAGGACAGTACACCTCAAGGTTTAATTTTTCTTATGTCACTATTGTGCTATTATGTCTTGATAAATAAAAGTGGGATCCTAGTATTCAAAGCAATAACCTTGTAGGAAATTTCTTGAAACCAATAATAAGACACAAAATTGTTTGAGCGATGCTCCAAAAATTTACTCTGAGTCACATATTGTTGACAATATCAGAGGTTGTCTTATAGCACATCTTGAACGTGCTTTCACATCCAATAAGAGTCCAAAATGTAATGACTCGATGTGAATATCAACACTTTAAAATTGCTACCTTCAGGGTCTCTCCCTGCCTCTGGCTCCTAAGGCAAGAGTCGAGAACAGGATCCATGAGCAAACGCTAATTCTATCATCATGGACATGCACACTCATCTCCTCGTTGAAAAGTCATGAAAAAACAGGTCATGATGTTGATATTTAAACTTATCTCCTCGTTGGTTACATAAGGAATTAATCATGCGTCTATTGCCAATATTTTGGGTAAACGCTAATTCTATCATCATGGACATACACACTCATCTTGAGTCCTTATTTTGTGAGATAATGAAAAAGGGGAAAGCCTTGCTCAGAATAACTTTAGACTCTAAAAAGGTCATCTCAAACCCCTCTTATCGGTTTTTCACGAACTTAAAAAACTCGTTCCGGAAACCGACTTCCTTATACTGTTTAAGACTGTATTAACTTCCTTTTGTATCTCAATGAGACCCTATAAATATATCACACCCTAAAAGACTTGAAATCACGTTCAAGCACACTTACATAATTTCTCGTAGTGTCACACGAGAAATATGGATGAAGCAAACTTTAATAAAGGTGGTGATGGGAAAAGGAAGAATATAAGATTTGTCAAAGAAGACGTAGTTGATTCTCTTGAATTTCAAGAATACTCTCCTACTATTGTTTGCTTCAATGCTATTGACAATCAAAAGAAAGACAAAGACACAATGATCTCGGCAGAAATTGCATTCAATCTTTTGCGAGATATTGAAGTCGTCAAGGTTCAGCTTGTTACCATAGCAGAAAAACTTCTAACACTGAAACGTGACATACCTGTTATGAATAATGAATTCACCAATCTGAAAGGTGATGTGAAAAATCTGCTTGATTATATCTCACCATTTAATGGTGATGACTTAGAAGAGAATTTCGAAAACCTGAAGACATATGATATTAAAGATTCGATAGCTCCTGAAGAAAATACTGACTCTGATGTCTAGGTCAGTTTTTGATTAGCATAGTTAACTCCTTATTAAAAAGCTTTTGTCTTTTCCTTAGGGTTTGGGTAATCACTATGCTAGAAGTAGTCATCTTTTGATTTAAGCATGATTTGCTTGTACTACTTCCATGTTTTCTTTTTCATCAATTAATCGAGGTTATTAAATTAAAATCTTAATTGATGATTGCAATGCTTGATCTTAATTGATTATCTTTATGAATGTATTGCAAAACCGTGAACTTGCTTTTCTAGCCATACCACCCGTTCAGGTAAAGCAGTTCATGAAGTATGTTTGTGCATAAAACTATCCTAGTCTTAAGTCACAAACATACAAGATGAATACGATACTGAGCCCTTAGACTCACCTAATACAAAAGCATATTCCCAAATGGGTTGTATAAGTAAATAAGAACACCAAATTACTTCTCCAAGGGTTATAGTTGATCATTCATATAGAGGTAGAAATCATATTACAACATACAAGTTTCAGTCTTAATGACTTTGAGTAAGATTACAAGATGGTATTGATAACAGTTCTCTCTGAGCTTAAGGCTTAATTCTTCTCTGTCCAATTCTTGCACTCAAATGTCCCTCCCCAGCTCATTCCACTGAGCTGAGTATTTATAGGAGTCCTAAGGCGGTTCCCAAACATTTGTGTTCACACCTGGTGGGGTCCTTTTTTCTCCTTTAGTAGTGCGACCTTATTCTCTGAGTCTGCGGCACCTTGCTTACTTCTAAATGAAGTCTTCTTCTGAGTGCTGCTCATGCTTCTTTCCACCGCCCAGAACTTGACACACGTCTCTTGACTTCTGACTTTCTCTGACCGGGTATTTAATGTGAGTAGTTGGGCCCCATGCCGAACAGCTGTCTTTTGAGGTCTTGTCCCATCAGCTCTGTCGTGGATGGCTCTCAGCCCTTCATCTGGATTCTCACTATAGATGGATAAGGACTCCTTATATCTTAACCCTTCATCCAGATCCTCACTCGAGATGGGAAGTTGGGTTCTCAAATCTCACTCGGTGCTTCCCTCCTACCCTGCTTATCTTACTTCCTTTCCTCAAATGCTTACACGTGGGTGGTGAGTACTTTGTACCAACAGTTTGCCCATGTCGGTTCGCATTCGGGTTTGGGTTGCTCCAAGGGCAGAATGGGTACGACACCTTTACACGTCCTCCCTTGTCCCACGTTGCAGTTATTTCTCCTTAAAATTATCGTCAGTCCTTCTTCTCTTTCTATAAATGGTATCCAAAAGGACAAACCCTATTTACTTTCATTCCTTTTCTGATATTCTTCCAAGGTTTATCCACATCTTAGTACTAGGAAAATCTTTCCCTTTTTGTTTTCTTCCTCTTCAAAGCTTCTGCTCCTGCCGATTTTATCTATTGCTGTCGCTTTCATCTTTTCTTTTACTGCTGCTGTCGTTTTTTCTTTTAAAGGTAAGTTATCTCTTTGTGCTGATTTCTTCCTTGCTTTAATATATTTTCATGAATCGAAATGATTTTCCTGTGGGGGTTTCAATTTCTGTGAGTTTTGAGTCCAGAATATTGATTTTGCCCCAACTGTTCGGCGCCTAGGGTTTCTTAAAATACTTTGTTGATTTCTTGGTTTTCAACTAATTTTGCCCTAATAGTTCAATATTTAGGATTTTTGGTTGAAATTAGGGCATTCGTTATTTGTATGAGGATTTTGAAGACATTGTTTGTAGATAGGGTACATGTAATTTCTGTCATACGATTTTGTTGGTTTGTTGAAATTGATGGAAATGATTCTGTATTTTGAGCATAATAGGTTTGCGTCTTTTCTTTAGCTGCCCCTGCCATAGCTCTGTATGCGTGTGTGTGATGTTTTTATGTTCCTGGGATTTGAATCATAGCAGAGAACATATTTATACAAAAGTATATATATATACTTTGCCCCTGTTTTCTGTTATGATGATAATCCCATGGAAATGTTGGGTTAGCTTTCCCATGCGAGTGAGATCCTGCTTCCTCAAGCTTCTTGTGCCTTACCACCATAGTTTATGTGGCGCTATTACTGTGTTTAATATCTTCTTGCTCTACTACTTGTTATGAGGCTTTGAATGTTATTCTGAAAGATTTCATTTCTGATGTCATATGAATTGTGGGGTAATGTCATAGGTTGGTATCCTTTAGGATTATAATTATGGCAAAGAGCACACATATACAAAAGTATATATACTTGCCCTTGCTCTTTGTCGTTGTTATAATCTTATATGACTGCTGAGTTATTTGGTTTTTAAAATTTCATGCCCCCCCTTGCTTTAGTGAGGATATATCATTGACTCAGACCATTAGTGCCCCACCCTTTTTGTGAGAACGTCTTTTTGACTCAAGCTTTTAGTGCCCCACTCTTTGTTTAATGAGTACATATCATTGACTCAGACCATTAGTGCCCCACTCTTTTTGTGAGAACGTCTTATCGGTTTAGTCATTGGGTATCTTTCTCTTATTTCGTGCGGCATATTGACTCAAGCTTTTCTTATTTCAGTGATGTCTTCCTTAAAAGAAGGTATCAAAGAGCCAAGGAAACTTAGGTCTACCACTACTGAGCCCTCTGGATCCGTAAAAGATGGTGGTGAGAAAAGTCCTCTCAAAAAAGTTCCTAAAGTTGTGAAGGCTGCGGCTACTTCTAGTGCGGGTAAAGGAATCGCCACCATTCATGGGAAAGGAAAGCCTCAGAAGTCGTCCTCTCCTGGCTCACTTGTTCCTCAGCAATCTCCGCGAGAACCCTCACCTAAATCTCCTTCTCTACTCCCAGAGTCCTCTCATCAGGGGTCTGAGACTGAAACCAAGAAGAAAAGGTCCCGTGCGGATTTTTCTTGCAATAGCTATAAACATATTGACCTTGAAGACTTTAAAAGGCGTCATCATCTTCAAGGGTTTGAGGTTCGAATTTTCGATCCTGACCAGGGGGACCGTCTTACTTATGATATGATAAAGAATTATCCTTATGACTCTCAGCGTCTCCTAACTACTGTTGGTGCTCTTGAGGCTGGAATGCGTCTTCCCCTTTATGAAAATGGAGATACTTTCTTTTATGACGTTCTGGCTAACCGAAATAGGCCTAAGAAGAGTAAAGCTTCTTATTCTCGTCCTGTCTTTATTTACAATGGTAATTGGTGGAGGATTCTTTCTGAGTGTCGACTTCGTTCCAAAGGTCTTTCCAAAATGAAATCTTATAAACCTAAAAAAGAAGAAAGGAAATGGTATACTCCATAGAATTTCAACAAAACCTATGGTGATTTCATGTCCCAGACTAACAGAGTTAAATGGAGTGTGGGACCTAAACGGCTTCCTCGTAAGAGAGGTGAGGTTCGTCTCTTGGAAGAGCTTGAAGGAGGTGTTGTTCCTGGTACTGAGACTCATGATGAACCCACTCCTCTACCGGCTTCTGATATTCTGCGAAAAACTCATGACTTTAAGTGGGATGCTACTCCTGTGGAGATAATTGGTCCCTGGGCTTGGGACTGGCAATGGAATGATAAGGCCCGCACTGGGCCTCCCAGAGATTGTCATCCCGGTCGTTATGAGGATTATTGTGCTTGAGCCTTTAACTTTAAAGGTTTTAACTTTGATTATGCTCAGGTATGTAATCTGGCTGAGCTCTTCTTTTCTTTCACAGATATTTGGTACTGCGTCTGTGGAGGGTAAAACCCCTCGGGACACGTGTCAGAGATCCAAGAAGCAATACCACACCAAAGGAAGAAGTGGCAAAGCTTCGGGACCAAACCAAAGAAAGACGAATCCGAGGACGCCGAGCGAAGAATTGGAAGAACGGGATTCGGATCTTGTCTCAAAGGACCGAAGCCCCAGAGCTGCCTTCAGAATACTGCCGAAGGAACCGCCTTACTCGACAAGGACTGACACCACCACGATTGAGTCCTTTGTCTTATTAGCTGTAAACCACCCAAGCTCGGCCTATATAAAGCGAGCTTGGAGAACATTGTAAGGGTTGGAATCTTTTGGGTGTAACCTAAGTGGCGAGAGAGGGATTAGGTATGTATCTCCTCTAGCTCCTTAGGATCATATCCATGTAGTAGCAACACTGAAATACAATCTTTATATGTTTAGTCCTTTGATTAATGTCTTTTTACATATCTTCGGTATTGTTCTTGAGGTCTTCGTACCTTGAATCATGTTTAAATAACTGTGTGTGTGAGTTAGATCTGTGGGCTATAGAACATGATGCACCTATGCAGATTTTATACTCATACAGTTTGGCGCTAGAAACAGGGACTGATTAAAACAACTTAGGGTTTGCCTGTGATTTTTCGGGTTTTCAAATTTTTCATAGGTTTTCTCATTTTTTCAAAGATCTTCAAAGCTTGTTCTTCAAAAACGCTCCAATACCTTAAACGTCTAAAGATCCTTAAAGGCTTTAGCAAGTTCAAGGGTTTTATGAGCAAATCATCAGATGGTCAGGTCATCGTCTAAGGGTTTCAAACCTTGACATGACGAAATCCATTTCAAGAATGGTAGTTGATTTTCATCGTATATGCCTTAAATCAGGATCGGCTGTACGAAAACGATTATGGGAAAAATGTTTTAGACCTATTTTTAGGGTTTTCAAAGTGCCTGCTACATTGGGAAATAAACTTTTATGCAGGAATCATTGGGAAAGATGGTTTTGGCTAAAAGACAAAAAAATATAGTGAGGGATATATCTAAAAAGAACAAACACGACCAACGCTAAAAACTCGCACGATAAAAACCGTTGCAACGTACAGACCTACATGGCCGACATAGTACATTGCAGTAGCCGCCTTGGACCTCACGGGTTTTTTGTCTTCTGACAGGTCACAACCAGAATGGCTTCGAAATCTGACCAGGCTCCGAAGCAGCGAGTGGGATCTTCAAGGCAAGGGACCGGTTCCTCGAGGCAACATTACACCAGATTTTCAACGAATAAAGGGTTATCACCCGAGGTGGCGGCAAGCACAGTCCAACAAAAAAAAAAACAAGTAAACGAAGACGAAGTGCATGTAGAGGACTTAGGCCCAGAGGGAGAAGGATTCCCAGAGGCTGACGAGCTACCTCGACAGCAAGTACAAGAAGAAATGGCGAAAACGACGAAAATGAAGACGAAGCGGCTGTCCCTGACAACGACATGCCTTTATACCAACCAACCGAAGAAAATACGGCGAGAGCTGCACAATTCAGAAAGTTAATCTTGAAAAATAGAAAGATAAAGAAGCTAAAAAACAACTAGCCGAAGCAAATAAAAAGGTGGCAGAAAAATCTGCATCCAACTATAAAGGATGCAGCGAAGGACACTCTCGTCCAAACAATGTATCTCAATCGAAGGAACACTCTGTATCCAAAACATACATCAAGACCAAGGGCGTCAGCAAAGGCCACGGGATCACAGTATCAAGCAAAAGGACCGAACCGGGAGTATATCCGAAGGAAAGCATACAAATACTCAACGAAGATAACCAAACGAAGAAGGACGCCGAAGCTAGGGCCCTACAGCAAGTAATACTAGACCAGATCAAAACACTCCGAGCCGAACTTTTCGACAACAGGATCCAATCAAGCGACAGGATTAAACTCACGCAAGCAATGAATGATGTCAATCGCTCACCCCTAAGTCCAGAAATCCTCTCGATGGCGATTCCTATAAAATGCACTATGCCCACCTTCACATCAATCTTCGATGGCTCGAGAGACCCGACCGTGCATATTAAAATGTATCTCCGAGTCTTTTTGGCTTACGCTAATAGAGATGAAGTGCTCTGTAAATATTTCCCCTCTAGCTTGAAAGGAGAAGCCCTTGCTTGGTATGACAACCTCACAGCCAGCGCGATCTCTTCCTTCGAGGAGATGTCCAAAGTCTTTATACTACACTTCCTGTACAACAACTCCTCCAAGCCAGGGGTGGAAAAATTATTCAGCATCCGGGTACGACCAGGAGAGTCCACCAAGAGTCTGACAAACAGATGGACTGAACAGTGCGTAGAGGTGGGGAACGGAGCTACAGAAAAGGACAAAGTACGAGCATTCCTCAACGCTCTTGATAAAAACCATCCTTTATACGATAGGCTCTTCTCCAAGAACCTCGAGACGCTACAAGATCTCCGAAAATACCAGAAGGAGTGAATTACCTTGGAAGAGATCAAAGAACAAGCAACCTTGGGGAAGGAAACCATCTTAAAACAGGTCCACTCAATAAACAATTTATCACTCGAAGAACGAGGTCAAACAACGAATACTCAATTTGGGGATCCGTCGAAGCGAGGAAGACAAGAGGATAATGGTCGCTATGGAAACGAAGGAAAATTCGGAGATGGCAAGTACCACGACAATAGAAAATACAATGATAGCAGATGAAACAGCTCTCGAGGAGAATTCGAAGGAAGCAGCAGCCAGCAAGGACAAGGAAACATAAAATTTGGGTCAGCTAAGCCAGGATTCCCTGCCTTTCACGATAGAAAGCTCCCAAAGCTTTGCGTACCCATCGAGGATGCTCTTCGGACTATCGAGCAGTCTGAATTTGCCAGTGAAATAAGATATCCCAGAAGCAGGGGAAATCAACCAAAGCACACAATGTAGTTGGTAAAATCCCCATAGCAGAGATTTTACCAATACACCC
>JAJJMA010160924.1:0-14429 GCA_023529015.1 Papaver nudicaule | reverse complement strand
TTCCAACTTCTTCTTCAAAGACCTGATAAGTTGGGTTTAAACTTAGACGAGACCTCCCCAACTACAGATCGTAATGTTGATGATACTGGAAAGGTCCATTTCGTGACTGGCGTCGAGGAAATGGCTCGGATAGTTGAGTTGAAAGAAGATGCGTCAGGTTTGAGGTAGGCCTGGTCAATCACAAGTAGGTTGGCTTTGCGGTGGATTTTTGCCTTGAAAGGTCCTCCCTCAACTGATTTACATGTTGTGGTATATAGAAGATTTACATGTTGTGGTACATAGAAAATCGAAGAAAGAATTTTGGGACCTCTCGAACTGAACAGAGAAGCTGTTATAATGAGACAAAATAGGGATATTTGGATAGTAAATAAAATCACCCCATATCCAAATATATGATTAATTAGTACTAATTTGTTTATTATCTTAGTTAATCTAGTTTGCACCACCACCACTGTCGGCACCAGGGCCGCCACCACCACCACCACCTAAGATTCATCCTTCCTTCGCCAAACAATTCATGAAGAGGTAAACTAGTTTCTCATCCAATGAATCTATCAACTTTCATTAGATTAGATAAAACCCCCTTGACAACAGGCTTCTGATCAAGCCTTTGAATCAGAACAATTGTCCAATTCCCCAGAAATCTGGGGCCGAAGTGAATGTAAGCTGCTGTCCAATTCCCCAGAAATCTGAGACTGAAGTGAATACAGAGAGATTCACATGATATGTGCGAACGGGATCAGAAGTATTCAAATCAAGCTTATCTTAACCACCAAATCAAGCTATTCTTCTTGCTCTAGAGCAATTTATTTTATTTTATTATATTTTTTTTTGTGAACAAATGGTATTGTTGCCAAGTGAAAAAGAGGGATTACAAGCTAAGCCCAGCAAGCTAAGCCCAATGTAAGAAAATTTCTATAAAAAATACGTAGACATAGGGCTGTGCAGGGGTCACTCGCGTTCAAACCGTCCCACCAATGGTGTGGATTGGAAAATCAAACTGTGTCTGGCCCATTCATCCGCAGATTTGACATCCGCTGATTATACGGTTTGGTTGCAGAGATTTGTCGAGAATTACCCTTGGTATTATTGCCACCTTGACCAGTATAAACTACGTCGCGTCCGTTAAGCACATCATCTTCATACTGCCCAGATATAACAGTCGATTCTACAAGTAGAATTGTACTGTTTCTGTACACTTATTCAACCTGTCAGAAAACAAAGATATATGATGAGTTATTAACCGAAGCTGCTACAGGCCCCCCGCCTCTCTCCCCCAGTTTTTCCACCCCTATGTGGCTAAATATCAGCCACCAAAATCTCTCCCTCATCCGACAGTGGAGCAGCAGGGGGTCCCGCGTTTAGTTTTGTCCAGTTATAGGGTGACACGTAGGCGGGGGAGAGTTTTTGGTGGAGAGAGGCGGGGGCGAAAAGCATTTTCGGTTATTAACAATGTAGCAACTAGCAAACACGAAGAGGTAAAACCACGAAAATATTAGACACACCGTAAAGCAGGGACGGATTTAGCTGGGGCTAAGCCGGCTATAGCCCGTCCCAAAATGTTCCCAATTCTTTTAGTTTTTTAAAGTTAGCCCAGGAAGAAAAAAAATACTTAGCCCAAAGCAGAACCCAGTAACAATTCATAGCCCAGTAAAATTTAAAGTTAGTTTTTATAGGGTTGTACGTTTGGGTGCTGGAACAAATCCTTTTAACTGGATTGTCCTAAGAAGCCTTCTGGCAATCTCAATTCTTCCCGCCTTACATAAACCCCACTAATTAATGTACCATATGTAACTGCATCTGGTTCTCACCCATTAGATCTCATCACTTGAACAATATCTGCAACCTTAAGGTAAATTTTGTCAGGTTTCAGATCTTCCAAAATTATAGTTACAATTTGTAGTATGGTTCTAACAAATTCACAAATTAGCTATTCACCTAATTAAGATACTTGGAAAAAAAATCCGACGGCCTCCGGCCGCCTAATTTCAGCCTGTCCCAACTTAAATTCCTGGGTCCGTCCCTGCCGTAAAGCAAACCGTAGGAAGCATGATAAGAAGAAAAAATTGAGAATGAAACTCATTTAGGTCGAGATATTTCTTTATATGATATATTTCCTCAACTATCCCTAGGTTATCAACATAATTACCATACTACTTACGGTTGGGCGTAAATACGCGGATTCAAATGTTAAACAGTGTCCGGTCCGCCAAATGGTGCGGATTGGAAAATCCTTCCGTGTCTGGCCCATTGCCCTTGCAGTTGGGTTTTTACCCGTAAATTTGCGGACGGGTGCGGGTCAAATCCACGGTTTCGGTTATTTTGCTCAGCCCTACATAGGCCAGAATGTCTTCCCAATTTAGCTGCAAGTCTCTAAAAGTGAGGTTTCTAAACTATTTTGGAACTGATCCCCAATAATAAATTGAGGCCTTCACATCAGTAATAACCTCATCTGATCCTCTGTGTCTTTTCCTAGCCATTACCTTTCTGTTCCTCTCCAGCCATATTGCAGCCATCAAAGTTGGCCAAATTTTCCTTCCTAACCCCATTCCTCTACAAGTGGTTTATTCCTGCATGTGCTCTCTGATAGTTAGTTGATGCTACCATGTAATGTTGTAGCTTGTGAGGAAATAGTCCCAAACCTCCCTTGTGTATGTGCAGTGCAAGAATAAATGGTCAACAGACTCCTCTGTGTAGCACAAGCTGCATAATGTATTCTCTATCTGACAACCTCTTTTCACCAGATTTTCCGCTGTTGCAATTGCTCTTTGCCAAACAAACCAGAGAAAAACTTGAACCTTTGGTGGGGTATGCTTGATCCAGATGCTCTTCAATGGGATAATTGTTGCAATATGATGTTGCTGTAAAATAAGCCACATGTATCCCTCTTTCACAGTGTCAGAAGAAGAGGTTGATGTGATCAGATCATCAGAGTTGTCCTGGTGGATCCCCTAGATGAATTAAAAGATAATTGATTATCTGTAATTCCTCATCCTTAGGATGTCTTCTTAAGGAAATCCTCCATCTCCCATTATCCATTTGATCAGCTACAACAACATGCTTGTCTATAGCTATCTTGAATACTTTCTTGTGTGAGATGTGAAGAGGTGTGCTTGCAACCCATTTATCATGCCAAAAGTCAATTGACTTCCCTTCTCCAATAGTAAGAGAAGCAACTCTCTCCAATAACCACCTTTCTTTTTGAATACCTTTCCAGAAACCCTACCAAATGGCAACTTGTAATCATCAGGTAACGCTAACAGAGCTAATTCTTTGGACTTGGTTCTATACTGGACCAACTTCCTCCATAAGGCTTCTTTCTCCACTGTATATCTCCAACACCATTTTGCTAATAGAGCCTTGTTCATGCATCTTAAACTTCTAATAGCCAAACCACCATCTTCTCTAGGTCTGCAGATCTTATGCCAAGCCACCCAACAGATTTTTCTTTTACTGCAGTACTGCCCCACAAAAAATCTCCCATGATTTTCCTCATATTTTTTTCCAGTGAGACTGGCAGTTGAATCAGAGACATGTAATACAATGGAAGGCTGGCAAGTGCAACATTAATGAGGAAGATCTTCCCTGCTCTTGTCAAATATCTCCTCTTCCATTTGGATAATTTCCTTCTAAACTTTTCCAGAATATCATCCCAAATGTTAATTTTTAGAAAGTAGTTGTAATACTTACGACCACTTAAGTTTTTAGAAAGTAGTTGTGGCTAACGGCCACTTAAGTTTTTAAATTTGTATCCGTAACTTAGATTTAGGTGAAGTTTATTTGTCTTGCAAACTTGCGGGCCGTAACTAAGTAACTACTAGACGTACGTATACTTACGATTGGTTTGCAGATAATTCTTAGGAACCGTATCGAACATATACATGATTTGAGCAAGAAAGGAGATGAGCTTTTTGCGGAGTTAGAGACCCGCAAGAGGAGTATAAAAACTTCTTCTTCTCGCCAGCCTCCTCCTTCATCTTCTCGCCGACCTCCTTCTCCTCCCTTGTCTGATGAAGAATAGAAAAAGAGCCCGAGGAAAAACCTTTGTAACCCTGTCGAACTCGTGCAAAATTTGCTAAACCAGGTGCTTCTAGTGGTGGTGGTAGTGCTCCAGGTGGTGGTCCTCGCACTCGTGGAGATGGAGTTGGAGGAAAAGGAAAGAACAAATGGAAAACTCGTTATTGAAAGAAGTTATTATGAATTAGTTTATGGATATTTTTTTTTAGGTTGTTTAACTTCATGGATGGATTTTAGGTGTGCTTGCTTAAGTTTATGATGTTTGAAACTTGTTTATGGTTTACGTATGGATGTTTGAATACCAAACTTTGCAGGTTTTTCAAATTGAATTACGTTTTGGTGATAAATTGCTCAAAACTTCTAGCATCTGTCAGTTTTTTCACTACTTACGACTGGTTTACGTAGGGAATTACAAGACGTAACGCACCTACGACTGGTACATAATACCGGGTACCAGTCGTAAGTAGTGTAACCTGAAAAATTCAACAGATAGTAGAACTTACGTCTGGAATAAGACGATAAACTTTCAGCCGAAAGTCTGCAGAAAATTGAAGTCCAAAACTTTCGGCTGGTAATGAAACAGCTGTAAGTTTCTGACTTAGCCGTAACTGTTATTTAATAGCCGTGAGTAGTGTACAACCAAAATTTTTGTCTCGCAAATTTAGTAGACGTGACTCAATTTTAGTAGCCGTAAGTAGTGCACACCAAAAATATCTATGTATGTTTACACCAAAACTTTTGTCTTGTATATGAAGAACAACAGACCGTAAGTCTACTTACGGCCCCGTTTTTAGCCGAAAGTATTTTCTTACGGCCAGAAATGGTAGACGAAACCCTTACTTATGACCAATTGTTCCAGCCGTAAGTTGTTTCTGAGTGGAAAAAAAATAATCAAATGTTCCATTTTTTTGTGTTTCTGTTAAGGATTAGAGGCAGAACAAACCATATTTTTTATTTTAAATTTTCAAAATTTAGACTAATCATAACTATTTAAGTTAATTAAATAATTTTAATACTAATTATTCACTAATTACACATGGGCAACTTAGCCATTATAAAAATATTTTACATAGGAAGCTTGCCAAATGGCTATGTAGACACCAATTGAGAGGGGCATCATTTTTCTTGAAGCCCCTATATCAACACTCATTCTATAAGCTAGATTATAAGTCAGTATCTTCATTGTCAAAATCATCAGCAATGCGTGGAATTATTAATGATGTAAGATTACTCTTTTTCCAAATTCCATGATCGTAAAATTGAGTCTTACTGCAAGTCGTCGGTTTAGAGATGTAATGGGTTGGTTTGGATGAGTCTTACCGGTGCTCTTAAAAAATTATCACTAATTCTATTTAGTAAAACCTAGGGCATATTAGTGATACTGTATAAGTCAAGGGTCAAGTCAGTTGACTGAAAGTCTGGTCTGTTCTATCGGTTGTCTGTAACCGACATACTAGTTGTTTCCCCTTTATAAGCTGTCGCATTTATTGTGGTTGTAACGTTTATTATCATTCTGTCTGAATAACAGAAAACATTACGTTCTTTATCTGATTTTGTCATGGTATCAGTTTTGGAACGATCCTGACCTAAAATTCTTTATCAAAATTTTATGATTGAGCTTCAACATCAATTCAATAACCTTTTTAGTCTTCAATCTGTATACTACTTTTCAGAATTAGGGTAATATCAATTCAATAATTTTTTCCCCAAATTCAACTTCTGTTCTTGATTTCAATTTCATGGTCAAGACTCGACGTGGTGATTACAGTAACAACAATAACCACAACAATTTGATTTCTGCTACTGAGGAAACACTCAGACATACCGTTCATCCCAACATCAATTATCAAGAAAACCAAGAATCGATGGCTAATTCCGCTGCACAACAGGGTAATTTGTCATTGCCAATTCAAAACATTACAAATTTTGTTTCTATCAAATTAGATTCAAACAATTATCTCTTATGGAAGAATCAGATGAAGTTGATTTTGATTTCTACTGAGTTGTTTGGATATGTTAATGGTGAAATTGAAGAACCGGCTGCACAAATTACAGTAGAAGGTGTACAAATGGTTAATCCTGAATGGGTTACCTGGAGAAAATATGATACCTTTGTTGCTAGTTGTTTACAAGCTACTTTTACTCCTACTGTTGTTGGTGATATTCTTGGATATGAAACAGCTAGAGAAATATGGGTTGCTTTAGAACAAAGTTTTAGAACTCAATTTCTTGCTAGAAAGAATCAATTAAGGAGTCAACTCAGCAACATCAAGAAAGGTAATATGTCTATTACAGATTATCTGCAAAGAATTAAGACTATATCTGATGCTCTAGCTGCTATAGGACAAAGGGTGGATGCAAATGATCTTATCATGCACATTACAGATGGTCTTGGAGATGAATATGAGTATTTTGTGACTTCTTGTGAGAATAGAGATGTTCCTTACACCTTTTTAGAGATGAAGGCGAGACTTTTGGCTCATGAGCAAAAATTTGCCAAGAAGGCTCAAATGAATAGTGTTGTTTTTGATACTCAGAGTGCAATGTATGGATCTGGTAGAGGTAATGGTGGGTTTAATACTGCTGGAAGAGGAAATGGAGGTGGCGGAGGTAGAGGTCAGTATGGAAGAGGCAATGGTTTTCATGGTGGAGGCAGAGGAAATAACAACTCTAGTTATCATACTGGAAATTGATCTTCATCTGGTAATAGTGGTGAAAATAAGAGAATTGACTACTCATCCGTGGAGTGTCAAATTTGCAGGAAGAAAGGTCACTTTGCAAGCAGGTGCATTTTTAGGTATTATCCTCCGGCTGGTAGTAATTCTGCTAATCAAAAACAGGCTAATGTGGCAAACAATGAGGCACCTAGCAGCTCTACAGCTCAAGATTGTGGTAATGGTGTTCAGGCATTTACCAGTTATAATATGACTTCTTCTGATCCATCTACTTCTCATTTTTGGATTTCTGATTCTGGAGCTACAAGTCACATGACTGGTGATAAGGACTTACTGCAGCATACTTATCAATATAAGGGAAAAGATACAGTCAAAATGGGAATGGTGAGTCTCTTTCCATTCTTTTAACTGGTTATACTAAACTTAGTACTCAACATGCTACATTCAAGTTAGAGGATGTGTTAGTAGTTCCAGATATGAAACATAATCTGTTATCTGTAGGAAAATTTGTGACTGATAATTCATGTTATTTTAGGTTAGACCCTTATGGCTATGAGATTAGAGATTTGCACACTGATATTCTGTTGGCTAAGGGAGCCATACAAAATAATTTATATCCTATATCTACAGCTTCTCTATAACATGCTTTATCCTCTATTTCTGCTTCATGTGAACTGTGGCATTCTAGATTAGGACATCCATCTTCTAGAATTGTCCAACAGCTACATACTCAAAAGCATATTGTTCTTAATAACTCAAGATCAGAGGGTTTGTGTCATCCATGTCAGCTAGCCAAGAGTAAAAGATTACCTTTATCTCTGTCACAATCTCAATCTTTATCTCCATTGTCACTAATTCATTGTGATGTTTGGGGTACTGCTCCAGTTCAATCTTTGTCTGGATTTAGATACTATATTCTTTTTATTGATGATTATAGTAGGTATCATTGGATCTATCCAATGGAACTCAAAACTGATGCTCTAAAATGTTTTCAACACTTTCAAAGTCAAACTGAAAATAGATTTCAAAGGAAAGTTGTTTCTTTTCAAACTGATGGTGCTGCAGTTGGTTAAGGGTATGTTTAAAGCCTATTTAGAAACTCCAGGAATTCAAATCAGAATTTCCTGCCCCTAAACACCAGAACAAAATGGCTTAGCTGAGAGAAAACATAGGCATATTACTGAGATGGGCAATACTTTAGCGTTTGATGCTCAATGTCCTAAAGAGTTGTAATTGGTAAAATCCCCAAGAAGAGATTTTACCAATACACCCAATCTAACATACATGAGATACATATAAACACAAGGATTTATTAATGATTTATGGTGGTATTATTATATGGATTTCATGAGAACTTCAAGTGTTCTTCATGTTCTTGAGTAGAGGAGTAGTAGAGGAGATGAGGTAGAGAGAGAAGATAAAAATGAGACCATCCCCTTATTTTAGGGTTACATAGCTATTTATATGAGATCTATTTGAGGAATTTACTATACTACCCCCAAAGGGAATCCTATGCTAGAATTCTTTTATGGTGTATCTTCTCCTAGGGAAGGCTAAGTTACACCGGCCTTAGCTTGGCGCCACATAGCGAATGCACTCCAACACCCAATAATCATGTGTCTTCTTCCACCAACGAGCCTGGTCGGCGACCTCATTTTCCACTCTTCTAACTTCAGCGGACTAGTATTCTACTGGATAAGGATTGCTGACGCGGATCCCACAGAGTCAACGAGTCAACTCTGACAACCTGACCACTCTGATCTTCTCATAAATGCTCAACTACTTCTCAGCTTTTTGTCGGTGAAGTGTCCTTTACCCGCTGACAACAGTTCCCCCTCCATTCTTCTGGTGATATTCGTTGACGTAACTTCAGCGGTCATTTGTTGATGTAGCTTCAGCGGCATTTGTTGATGTAGCTTCAGCGGTATTTATACGCTAATGTGGTCCTTGGCGTTCCACCCGCTGATCTCCTATGCACGGCGATAAACCTAAAACTTCTGTTGATGATTCTGTGCTTCTCACTGATAGTCTTCTTACGTAGCCTCACCTCTAGGATGCTTTTATTTGTAGAAAGCGTTTTCTACACTCACAAGAGTATTGGTATGATGCCTTCTCAACAACTACTTTTCTGATTAATAGAACTCTTACTCCTGTGTTGGATAACAAGTGTCCGCTTCAAGTACTGTTTGATGAAACTCCTGATTACACTTTTTTGAAAGTTTTTGGTTCATCGTGTTATCCTTTTTTGGGTCATTCTAGAGTTGATAAGTTATCACCAAAGTCTGTCAGGTGCATATTCTTGGGTTATAACAATCTTCACAAGGGATACAAGTGTTATAATCCTGAGACAAGGAAGATGTATATCTCTAGACATGTAGTGTTTTCAGAAAAAAGAGTTTTATTTCAAACACAACTCTGACACAACATCTAATTCAACTGAATACTTGATTGAAGAAACTCCTTCTGCATCTGAATCTTTACCTACATCAACTATTGTCACAAGGTCAATACATGGGATTAGTAAACAAAAAGTTTTTCCTGATCATGTCACTTTTACTACAGTCAGACTTCCTGTACCTAGTGCATTTGCTTCTTTACTTGAGTGTGTGTTTGAGCCTAAAAGCTACAAAGGGGCTGCAGAAGATCCTGATTGGGTGTTGTCTATGCAAGATGAATGTGTTGCTCTGGATTTAAATGATACTTGGGATTATGTACTTCCAGAACCATGGATGAACATCTTAGGAAACAAATGGGTGTATAAGGCTAAATTGAAGTCTGATGGTAAGTTAGATAGAAGAAAATCCAGAATTGTGGCTTTGGGTTATAATCAACAGCAGGGTAAGGATTTTTGAAGAAACCTTTACTCCAGTTGTTAAGTCACCAACAGTGAGAATAGTTTTAACTTTGGCTATTAGCAAGCATTGGATCATTAAACAACTTGATGTGTCAAATGCCTTCTTACATGGTTATCTTACAGAAGATGTGTACATGGTTCAACCAAAGGGTTTTGTAAATCCCAAGTATCCTAATCATGTGTGCAAGCTAAAGAAAAGCTTGTATGCCCTAAAACAGGCACCTAGAGCTTGGTTTCATAGATTCGGAACTTTTTTAATTCAGTTTGGCTTCATTAGATCCTCATGTGATTATTCATTGTTTATCTTCATCAAAGGTTCTGATATGCTTATTCTTCTCTTATATGTTGATGACATAATACTTACTGGAAGTTCAGCAGTGTTGATTGATGAATTGATAACAACTTTGAGTTCTGAAATTGCTATGAAAGTACTAGGTGATTTACATTATTTTTTGGGAATAAAAGCTGTAAGAACTGCTGATTCTCTTATTTTGACACATAAAAAGTATACACTGGAGTTGTTATCTAAAGCAAACATGTTAGACTGTAAGACTTGTGATACACCAGTAGTAAAGAATGCAAGAGCTTCAATAAGTGATGTGGAATTATTGGAAAATCCACTGGAATATAGGTCTCTTGTAGGGGGATTACAGTATTTGACTATGACTAGGCCTGATATTTGTTTTGCAGTTACATATGTCAGTCAATTTATGGATGCTCCAACATATGTTCATTTACTTCCGGTCAAGAGGATTCTTAGGTATTTAAAAGGGAGTATTGGTGTTGGTATTACTCTCAGACAGTGCAACTTCAATCAGATAACAGGTTACACTGATTCTGATTGGGTTGGTTATCCTGATACTAGGAGGTCTACATCAGGTTATGCTGTTTTTATGGGTTCATGTCTTATTTCTTGGTCCAGTAAAAAGCAGCCAACAATGTCAAGGAGCAGTGCAGAGGTTGAATACAAATGTTTGTCAGTAACAGCATCAGAATTGGAATGGATACTTAAAGTGTTCAAGGAATTACATATCAGTGTTGAATTGCCTATGATATGTATTGTGATAATACTAGTGCAATAAGTATGGCTAATAATCCTGTGTTTCATTCCAGGACAAAGCACATAGGACTTCAGTATCATGTAGTCAGAGAGCTAGTGGAAGCTGGATTAGTTAAAGTTCTTCATGTCAGTTCAGAGAACCAGATTGCAGACTTGTTTACTAAAAGCTTATGATATCCAACTTATTCATTTCTGCTGCATCAACTGCTGGGGACTTCTGCAAGTTCTAATGGTGCTGCTGAGGATGCAAGTTCCAAGTCTGAATCTGCTGCAGTTAGTGTGCTTAACAACACATGTGGTTCTTCTTCGACTTCGGATGCTGATGAAGGCTTTTCTGTGTATGATTTGTTGGGATTCACAAGAACAACAACTGCTTGTTTTACTTCTGACATTACTTAGTTTTATGTTATTGTGTTTAGTTCTGTTTTACAATTCTTTACTGATTGACCAGTATCGAATTAAGGGGGAATATTAGTGATACTGTATAAGTCAAGGGTCAAGTCAGTTGACTGAAAGTCTGATCTGTTCTATCGGTTGTCTGTAACCGACAGACTAGTTGTTTCCCCTTTATAAGCTGTCGCATTTATTGTGGTTGTAACGTTTATTATCATTCTGTCTGAATAACAGAAAACGTTACGTTCTTTATCATATTTTGTCAAGCGTCACTAATTTGAAATAACGACAAAGAGGAACATACCTACTTCATCAAGAATCAAATTGAAGAAGAGAAAAGCGATGCTACAGTTGCAATTACACTTAAAGGTGCGTTACAAGTGCAACAATCGACAAGCAATTACACTTAAAGGTGTGTTACAAGTGCAACAATCGGCAATTACTTACGCGAAGGATTAATAACCCTTTCATTTTTGGCTAGGGTTAAAAGTTTGATTCTTCATTTTCTTCGCCGTGTTTTTTCAATCGCCCTAGAATGAGATTCCTCAAAGGAAATCAACCCATCGATAATCCTTGATTAGTAGGCTTTGACCTCCCTTAGAATATAACAAGGGATTTGCCCGTGCCGCAGACGGCACGGGACTATTCAATATTGTACGTCTATTCCATTGAACTATGTTTTTCTCCTTCTCATGTCGCCTCATAACACCTCAAAATTTAGAATCCTCGTTGCTCTGTAAACTTGCCCTGACAAACAGTTTTATGTTATATTTAGTTTTTCATTACATATCTCAATTTTGTTTGATTACATTTAGTTAGTGGTTCCATTTTACCACATCGTTGAGCATCGTACAATATTCCCGTAATTCTGATCCCCCTCATGTAGTTTTTTCTCCAGTAGGTAGAGATCATAATCCAGTACGTGATAATTTGTTGCATTCTTAATACCGTATATTGTTTCAATCTTAAGTTGTTGATCTTCATAGATGGACTTTCTAAAATTTCTCCATAACACTTGTGGTTATTTCAGAAAGCATTTCCATAGTATTATTCTGAATACCAGTGTTGGTTGAAACCCATTTCCATCAATGCCTCCTCTTCCATCGTTTTATCCCATTCTCTGTCATCCTTCCATACCCTCAGCTTCGTATGTCGATTTACATGTCCAGACAATATTTGCGTTTTATTTTTCTCTGTAAATATTCGTTCATCCTGTGTCCACATGCTTATTGAATTGTTAGACATCAGATTGATTAATCATCTTTGTTATTAATTCTTCGCTATGCACTTGATTGACCTACCTTGACGTTGGTAATGCTTCCACTAATCTGATAAGTATTTAAGTTTTCTTAAAACATTTATGACATCATAGAATCTTTATTAAGCTTTAATCTCTCACAAAAATTTGTACACAGGATGCGAAACACACCTACGAATGTTTCAAAATTTCTGAAATCACATGACGTACCAACATGAAAACTATCTCAACCAAACCTTATTAATTTCACTCTTCAATTACATATCGCATCCGTAGATGCATTATAATTTGAGATGATTATTGTCCACTAGTATTAAAAACATGCCTTTGTGTTATTTATTTATTATTCCCACCTTCAGGTTGAGTGTCTTCGTTACACACTGCACGTTTGATGATGAATTATTGTTTCAAAAAAAAAATTCACCCTCGTTTATTGTCTACGCCTTATTCTTTTTTCCTTTTGTAGTGTATGTTTTAAAAAAAATTAAAAAAAAATATTGTTAATTTGTTAGAAATAGTTTTGTGACTTTCGTTGTACCAAAACTGTACTTAGAAAAACTCATTGTTATAAAAGTTGTTCCTCCAAATGGTTCCAATATAGTCGTATTTGGTTTTCTCTTGCGCCAAATTGTTATCGGAATCTCCATCGATTGTTTCTCTTTCTCCACGTTGCTCTAATTATTTTTGTCTGGCATATTTGTATTGTAAATCCCTGTGAGCATCCTTTCGGCATATCCAATATTTTTTTAAAAGTCTGGCATTCTTAGACCCGGAACCGGGAATATGTTTTTGCTTCCTTGGTAGTAAGCATTCGCCACTATATCTCGAAACCAATTTTTCAATGCAAGACTTCGTATAGTACCTCAAATGCATAACACGGTGAAAGCATATTTGCACAATCATGTATATGTTTGAAGTTGTCATTAGAGAACTTTGTAGATGGCGCCTAATAACGTCGAAATGCTACACTGGAGTAAATCCTATGTCACGTTTCCCGAGGACACAAAACTCTCGATCCAACGTTGTCTTCTATCTATATCCGATTTTGCATAATGTATTTGATTTTCTTTTTATTTTAGTCGTATTCTTGAATATATTTGTCAGAATCACATCAATATTAATGAAATGGTTGTTAGTCAACTTGGTGTTGGTTTGCCCGGTCATTTGCATGCTTTACAATTCGATTTTATTTTGCGATCTCCCATGAATTCTGCATTGCATGATGAGCATGACATGCACTCTCATTGGTCTCCAAAAACTTCGATTTTCACGAATGTGGTGAATATGCAACCATCCTTGAGAGAAATAGCAATTTATATGTTATGCGTTGTATGACACTACTTTGTTGGTGTGTTTCATACGAAATAAGAATGAGCATAATTACTTGAATTTCCGATTTTCCTAGGTTTCTAACAAATCCATTAACTGTTTTCTTACGTTTTTGTTCGGGATCCATGAATCCAGCTATGTCGTTTGATCCTACAGAACTTTCTACGTTATATAAAAAACGTGTTAGATTGTATCTTATTAATCCGATAGTTATATAAGATTATGAGGAGCATACCTTTAGTTGCATTTTTTCCTCGGAACAAAGCACAAAGGTACGCTAGTACTCATTTTGCCGTTGCCAATATAAAGTGACAATTAGTTTGTGAAAAAGGAGGGGTACCGAAATACTACCAACTTTTCGTTTTGGCTCGTGAGTCTTATGGTTTAAGTCTGGACGATCTCAAAAATCAATATCCAAACTTATAACTGGAGTTGTTCGACCTCGACAAAGATTACTTTGGAGTCAACTCGACAGTTATGCAATAACGTACTACTTGGTGCTTTAATTATAAATCAGAGTTATAATGCGGAAAGTAAAAGCACACAAGACACCAGAGATTTTTTAACGAGGAAACTGCCTTGCAGAAAAACCTCGGGACCTCGTCCAGTTTGAACACCGCCCAGTACAAACTGACTACAAACACTAGCCTACTATAAGGCTTCGGTCTGGGATGTAGCAGAGACCAACTCAAGCCCTCCAAGCGAATTGGCTATTGTCGCCTTCCTTACGTCTCTAGATCCCCCACAGATCGTCACGCACTTGATTCCCCCAGCTGACGTCCTTTACAGGCCTAGGAGTTGCTTTGACCGCTGTCAAAGGCTTGTGTCAGCAATACTGGCTTT
>JAJJMA010160913.1:0-14897 GCA_023529015.1 Papaver nudicaule | reverse complement strand
ACCTCAACCATAGAGCAGGAGAAGGACCTTGAGATTACCCTTACATATGCAATGATGATGCTCTAACCCTTACAGAGCTGTTGTCATTGGCGTATACTAGAAGTCTCGGACCATACATGAGTACGTGTAGTACCTCACCATAACATCACCTTAAGGCTGAGTAGTGACCCATGACATGCTGAGTTAGTCCATATGATACGACTCAACAGTGATGAGAGGTATTGATGTGTAGTATACTTGATCGTAAGAAGTGAGTACATTCGTTATGAGATGCTATAGAACCAGTAAGTCATTAGACCTTGTAGAGGTGTACCTTGATACTATGTATACCTTGAATCCATGTATGAGTATCTCAGGTATCAGTTCACCTCGACTGATGTGAGGTACCCATCATTATACTCGATTATGGTAGTAACATGTATGAACCATGAAGCATCATCCCTAGACCTCTATTAAGTATGTTGAAATTCATGAGATTCCGCTGTTGAACTTACTCTGTTAGCTATGGCATGTATTGCCAGTCCAGTGGGAGTGGTGTATAGTAGCCTAAGCTTGAGCTTGAATGACTGTGTTTGAGCTCTGGCTTAGGGGGTTAACATGCTGCATCATACCATGGACTCGGGTGTGGGTCTGTGCCAGGGATGCGGGTGTTACAATGGTGGTGTCCTAAAAACTGTTTAGCCTAAGTAAAGTAGGAATCTTATGGTGGTAGCTGCTATTTTGGGTCTCGATAATAAAGTAGCACGATGGGGGAGTGTCGGTCAAGGCTGGAGCTTAGACATGGTACTGTTCTCCTATCTCGGCCTGGGGTTCGACTCTTCTTTTCTCGCTTGCCCCTCCTCGAGGCTATATTTGATTTTTCAGAGGAGGTCCCTCGGCTGCGTAACTCGCTTACCATTCCCTTGAATGTATGCTAATTAGCTTCCTCGGGGTTCCATCTGCCCTAAAGGCATGTTAATCCCGTTTATCATCTCCTCGACGCCTCAAAAGAGAGGTCCTCATGGTCGTATGGTAGTGGATCCAAATGCCTCTAGCTTATGTAGCTTCGTTGCAATGTACTCACCGCTAACGAGGTATCTTGTGGGTAGAGGATTGTGTCATGTAGCTCGTAGGGCCATTACGACTACATGTACCTCAGCTATGTGCCTACTGCTCGAGGACTTTTTTATTGGCATCAGGGCCTTTAATTTCATTGCGTCAAGGCACTAGGGGAGATATGGCATCATGGACCGTTTGTTTGTGTGGCATTGAGGCCTTAGGAGATGTGCCTAATCAGGTAGGACTTTTGCATAATCGAGCAGGATCTGGAGTTTGAATCGAGATAATCACGTTGTGCCTAATCAGGTAGGACTTTTGCCTAGTCGAGTAGGGTCTGGAGTTTGAATCGAGATATAACAGGTCAAACTGTTTTCTTTATTTATTCTTCTACTAAAGACATTCGAAATGCTTTGGTTACAAATGTATTTATTAATTAAGATGCTTCAAATTCTTTCCTTCGACTGGAGTGCTCAATCTCTGTCCTTCGAGGTTAATTGAGCTGTAAGTGTCGTTTCCGAGCGCTTTTTCAATGACATACGGTCCTGTCCAAAATGGCTCTTCCTTTTCGACACTGTGCGAACTTACTTCACTTACTGTTTCTTTTGATGATGCCGTTTTATTTCTTTCTAACATGAATTGTTCCCTGCTCTCGGAATGCTGGCTTTTACCTTTATTAGTAGATGTTGTAACTGGTTTTGAAGTTGTCTTTGAGTTTTTCATGGTGCTTCTAGCCATCCCTGCTTCAACTTCAGCAATGAATTCCTTGATGCTAGACTCAGTTATTTTCAGGTGCTTGTTTTGACTTGTGGAATCATGCTTCGAACCTTCTCTCTGCTGGATGTCAATCTCGTTACAGACATGAGCTTCGTAAGGATCTCCCATTATTTCTGCAATTCTGAGTGGGGTTGGGAGTCGAATTCTCCTATGGAGTGTGGAAGCTACCACCATTAAACTGTGTAACCAAGGCCTGTCCACAATGGCATTGTATGGAGAATCAATGTCAACCACACAGAATGATGTTGGTAGCTCGAGCTTTCCTACATAGATTGTTAGAGATAATTCTCCTCTAGGCATCGAAGGTTTTCCATTAAAACCAAAAACATTATATGTCGAGGGTACTAATGCAGCATCTTTTCCAAATAGCTTATCATGAGTCTTGCCGAAGAGTATATCGACGGGACTGCCAGGGTCTACCAGTATTCTTGGCATTGCCAATTTTTTTATGTGCAAAGTTATGACCAATGGTCGTTGTGTAATCTTCCTCCATCTGGGATGTCCGTAGCAGAAAAGAAGACTGGTGCCTTCTGCCATTCCTCGAGAGTTTTCTTCATTGCTACACTCATTATCTCTTTCCCTTCAGAATCTCTTTTATGGATTATATCTGTAATATTGCTTTTGAAACTACATTCGCTGACCTCTGCGTGCATTATCGAATTGCAATCGTTGAATCTTGGAATGTCTCGATCAATTGTTATTACATATGCCTCATGTTTCATTTCTTCTTTCAGTTGTGGCTGGTTTGAAGGTGGGTTCGGTAGTTCTAGAAGATGGTTGAATTTTCCTCTCGAGATGAAGTAGTGAACTTGATCTTGTGTTGTGACACAGTTCTCAGTGGAATGCCCATAAAATTTGTGGAATTCACAGAAAACCCACGAGCTTCTTGTGTGCGGTGGCTGATTTCCCCTTCGTTTTGGGTATCGAATCTCTCCTGGTGATTCAGACTGCTCGATACTTCGTAAGGCTACTTCGAGGGGTACGCTGAGTTTCGGAAGCTTCCTATCTTGAAAGGGAGGAAATCCTGGCCTTGGTACTCCGAACTTTTTGTTTTGGTGACCCCCCTCGTATCCTCTTCGCGGATTGCTGGTTCTGTTGTCATTATACCTTTTGTTATCATTATATCTGCCGTCATTGAATTTTCCTTTGCTTCCATATCGCCCATCATCGTTCTGTCGTTCTCTTTTGGAGGAATCCCCCGCTGGATTGTTTGCATACTGATCATGACTTGTTCCGAATAGTACTTTCTTTAAGGGCTTCACCAGCTTCTTGACTTCGTCTCGTTCTTCCAAGGATAAATTGTTGATCGAATGCACTTGTTTCGAGATGCTTTCCTTCCCTTGAGCTGCCTGCTCCTTGATTTCTTCCAATGCAATTCTCTCCCTTTGGTATTTTCGAAGATCCTGCAGAGTTTCAACGTTTTCCGAGAAAAGTTTTTCGTACAAAGGATGTTCTTTATCGAGTGATTCAAATAGGCTCGGACTTTGTCCTTTTCTGTAGCACCATTCCCTACTTCCACGCATTGTGCGGTCCATCTCTCTGTTAGGCTTTTAGTGGATTCATTGGGTTTAACTTTAATACTGAATAACTTCTCGACCCCAGGCTTTGATGATTTATTGTAGAGGAAATAAAGTATGAAGACCTTGGACAATTCCTCGAAAGATGAAATCGAACTGGTAGGCTATCATACCAAGCTAAGGCCTCTCCCTTCAAACTGGATGGAAAATATTTGCAGAGAACCTCGTCCTTGTCCGCCCAAGCTAGGAATAATCTTTGATACATTTTTATGTGAAGGGTCGCATCTCTTATCCCATCGATGACAAAGTTAAAAATTGGCATGGTGCATTTAACTGGGATAGGCCTATTTAAGAGTTCGGGGCTTAATGGAGAGCGGTTGACATCGTTAATTGCTTGTTTCAACTTTACTTTATCAGATGACTGAATTCTGTTGTCGAAGAGCTCTGCTCGCATTGATTTGATTTGATCCATCATGACTTTTTGCAATGCTAGGGTCTCAGCATCCTTTCTCGCCTGCCCGTTCTCGTATACCAGATGTATGTTGTTACCCCTTGATCGTATGCTTGGCTCGATGTGTCGACTTGACTCCTCTTTCCCACGCTCCTTTAGGTGTCTGTATGCTTCTGTGTTGTTTCTCGATGTGGAGGGCCGTTTGGAGTGTGAATTTTCATGTGGATGGGAGTGCCCTTCACTACTTATTTTGTAGTTCGAAGCTGATTTTTTAGCAGCTTTCTTGTTTGCTTCGGCTAATTGTTGTTTTAAGTTTTCTTATTTTCCTATTATTTCTTATGAGTTTTTTTAACTGCTTAACCCTCAAAATTTCTTCCTCGGTTGGCTGGTGTGCTTCTATTATTTCATTTGGTACCTCCTCTTCTTCTTCTTCTTCTTCTTCTTCTTCTTCTTCTTCTTCTTCAACTTCGTGATTTTGTTGCTCTGGGAATCCTTCTCCATCTGGTCCTAAATCCTCAATGAGTACCTCGTCTTCGTTTACTTGCTCCCTATGCTGGGTTGTACTTGCTGCTATCTCTGGTGAGAGTCCATTACTGGTTGACAGCCTAGTGTTAGGTCTCGAAGAACCTGTGCCCTATCTCGATGAGCCCACTCCTTGCCTAGGTATCTGATTGGATTTCGAAGTCATGATGACAATGACCTACAAAAAGTAACAAACCCGTGAGGTCCAAGGCGGCTACCGCAGTGTACTATGGGTCTGACATGCACCCTAACAGTTATAACAGATTCTGACATACAAGATTTTAGGGAGGATTTTACGTGTACGACCCAATTAAATTGTTGGCTTAAAAAACCTTTTGTGACTATTCTCTCTAACCGTTTTGATTTGCCCAGATCTACCTTCCAAATATGGAGGTTCCAGAAAATCCATTTTTCATAACTTTCTCGGAAAAGATACTGCTAGATCTAAAAGATACGAAACTACTTTCCTGATATAAATTTGGTAGAAAAACCCCAAAATATCCCCTGACTAATTTCAGTGGCATGAATCATATACAAGATTTTTAAGGGTATTTGTTGGAAATTATAATAATAATGGATTTCCGAATCGAAAAACCACTTTCTCAAGATTTTTGTGTAAGTTTTTTTATTCTTCTTTTGTGAAATCTTTGTTGGAAAAAACTTTTTGATCTTGATTAGATCTTTGTGTTTCAAAGCTTAGATTCTTTGAAAAACATCAATCTATCGTTATGATGATTTGCTCGAAATTCTTAAGTATACTAAAGATCAAGATCTTTAGATACCTAAGGTGATGGAGCTTATAATAAGAAAAGAATGAAGAAATGAAAAACAATCTTGAAAACCCTAAGAAAAAATTTTCTGAAAAATTTGAAACCACCAAAGCACAGGCAAACCTAAGTTGTTTTAATCAGTCCCTGTTTCTAGCGCCAAACCGTGTTGGTATAAAATCTGCTTAGAGACATTATACCTAACAACCAATAGATAATAACATGCATTCGTTGACTTGGAGAGTTATTCTAGCATTTACCATGATTACGAGTAAAGCTAAGAACAATATCGAAAGACACATTCGAAGATAAGATGAAAATCTATTTTTTATCCTAAAATTTAATAACAGTAACCCATCACAAGTGTAATTTTACCTTCCTATTTTTGGCACTGGAGAGGGTTGTGGGGTGTCAAAAGTGATGAATGTACTAAGTTACCGATCTCATTACACTTAACAAGAAATCTGATTTTCCTAATCATAATCATAATCATAATCATAAGTTCCTAATGATAATCATGTTTTTATTTCATCATAAGTATATAATAACGTGTTCTTTTCTTCTACTTGGTTTTCATAAGTTGATAAAAACCTTTACTTGTTCTCTTGCTTTGAGTTGATAAAAACCTAATTCCATAATATCTTCAAAATCAACAAAGAAAGCATACTATGTCGACGACAATCAGGTATAGAAACTAACCCATTGTTACATTTTCATTGATTTCTACACTTAGATCGCAGAATCGAAACCCTAGGTTTCTACCCAGAATCAGTGGATATAGTTGTATATATTTACCGATTATTCTTGGTCTTCATCTTCTCCGACAGATTTGAAACAAGAATCGTTGAGATATGTTTGGTTTTACAAACGATTATTATTCTAACTAAGAATCGTTTAATATTTGGTTAGTTATATATCGATTCTTGTTCTCTTAGATTTCTTTGAACTTACCTAAATCGTTATAATATGTGTGATTGGTATACTGATTATTGGCATATTAAAATCGTTTGTTGTTATGTCTGATAAACACTGATTCTGGTACTCTCATACTTTTTATGCTTACCTAAATCGTTGGTTATATGGTTGTTGATTTACCGAGTATTTCCCTTTTTAAAATCGTTTATTGTACTGATTAATAAGAACCGATTATGGTTTCAAATCTGAAATAAAAAGGCAATCGTTTTATGTATGGACGCTTATACGTTGATTGAGTACATGATCATTGAGATCTTTAAGACGTTTCCATCGTGTTTATGCAACAGGGAACCTGAATCAAGTGCTCTAGTTGCACCCACTTAATGATTAAGTGTTCAAGTTGCACCCACCGAATCAAGTGCTCAAGTTGCACCCATTGAAACAAGTGCTCAATCCGTCTATGTCGAATCAAGTGCTGTAGTTACACCAACAGAGTATCTTCAGGCCATAATATCATCAGGACGTAATATTCGACGACGATTGGACAATGAATATACTCCTGCCCCCAGATTTATCCCACATGATGACTTTGCTGCACCACTTGTTCGCAATCTTCGACAAAAGAGAGTTGGTGAGGTCGACGATGTTGCTTGTGGTTGTACAATTTTTGTTGAAGTTGAACTAATCCGCAGCCGAACGTGGTTTGGAACAAACAATATCAGTTGAGTTTTATAATGTCTTTCGGTAGTGTTCTTCTTTTATGTAATGGGTAGACTTAAACACTTATGATGGTGAACGAATTATGGCTTTTAAATATTAAGAGCAGTAGACTTAAACATTTGAATCGTTGAACTTCTAGTTATGAATGGATGGTTGTTATGTTTGTTCATGCATGAATGCTTGTTAGGTTGTTTCATAACTATGTGAGTGAAAGAAGCTAGAGTATTTCATGACAATAATCGGTTTATATAAGCTTCTTTATCAGCCGATTATTGCAGTAACAAAATTTTAATTTATATAATCGTTTTATGTGGTTGTTTTCATACAACTATTGAAGGTAAACAAATATAGCATACCCATGTCCAAAATTGTATCCATACATAATCGTCATTAGTAGACTATTATAAACGGATTATGAGCGGGTTTCTTAAAAAAGAACCGTTGGGGCTTTCATGAGGACCTAGATCTCTTGGCGTTATGATACCCACAAAAATTTTAAACCTTCATCATTCAAACCCCCCAAAATGTCTAAACCTTCATCTTCTACCGGTTCTCCTCGTTCCAACGATCAATTGGGTTCTCCTCCACCTGTTACGCCAAACTTCGTCTTACTAGGTACTCCTCCAGCATCTCCTCCTCGTAAACGTTATCGGCACATGAATGAGTTAGCTGATGAATACTATTTTGAGTACTCTTCATATCAAAAATTCTTATCTCCTCCTCGATTAAGTGAAAAAAAATCGAGTTCTGCTCCATTAATTTACGTTGGTTGAAGATCTATGTCTTTGTAGAAATCTTATGTTGTACTATCCAAAACCGGATGAAATAAAACGAAGTCATATTGGGTTGAATTGGTCACTATTGTGGAGTTATGTCAAAGAAGACTTCATGAATAAAACTCCCCAACCCCTACTTGCGGGAGATGTAAATGGTTTGTGGGTGCGATGGAGAATTATACACAAAAACGTCGAAGAATTTATGCACTTGGGTAGATTGATCCGAGCTCGACTTAAGGATGACACCGATAATGAAATAGTGGTTAAGACTTTGAAGGAATGACAACGATGGAAAGGAAAGAACTTCGAGTACGAACGACATTACCATCTCCTCAAAATTTTTCTCGCAACCCGTTATATAGCTTAATCAAGTGTCTGTTTATGTAAGGTTGATTGTGTCTTGAGTAAGTGTCGTTGTGTAAGGTTGAATTAATTTGAATTTTGTTTATGAATGTTAAAATCGGCGTTTATATTTTAGTTGGTAAGCCGTATAATGTTAAAATCGGCTTTTTTGGACTTCATTATTAACCGATTTTTGTTTAAAATTTGTGGCATGAATATAATCGGCGTTAGTTTTTGAATATGTATACCGATTATTGGTTGTTTTTCCAAGAAAAATATCCGTTGGAATCACATCTATATAAGAGAACCTCCTCTCACCCCTCTCACACACATACCTTCTCTCACACACACATATATTGTTCAACACCTTTAAAAACTACTTCCTCCAATAGTGTTTTTTCAATTCAAGAGGAGATAACGGGGGAATGGGGTGGATGGGAAACAGATGAAGACTTGGATCTAGTGAAATCATTCGCATATGTCCTACATGAAGGACCAAATGAACTTCGCTTTATGTTTTGGAAGAGGGTCAAAGAAATCTTTATAGAACGCAACGGGAATCGAAAGCAACGCATTTCAAGAATGTTGAGATTTCGATTCGATCATATGAAAGGGGGTATGCGAGAGTACGTTAGAATTATGGAAATGGTTAACTATCATCCCCGACGATCTAGTAGGTAGAAATTGAGTATCTAGACATGGTTGTATTTGTTCCATTGTTAAATTGTTGCATACTAACTTTCTTTTCTTTGACGCTTTAATTTTAGAAAGCGAGATTCGCGACTCTATGGGAAATACAACAAGGCGAACGACCATACGCTTTCAAGAAGTGTTATAACGTGTTGAAGAGACATGCTCCTAGATTCATTGATGAAGTATTAATGAACAACATGCTAGTTTAGACCTACTAGATTATGTAATTTTTAAATTTCCTAAATCAATGAATGAATGAAACTTGAGTCCTTCGATTTCTGCCAGTTTTTATTGCCCAGAATCGGTTTATGATGGTGTGTAATATAACGATTATCTGACAAATTTGCTCATAAATTTTTCAATATAAATAATCGTTCGACAGCAATGACTTTAATCACTGATTTTACATCACCTGAGTTCCTGTCTATTTTTTTCAACATAATCGGCATTTGAAGCCATCCACATACACCGATTATGGTAGATAAATTTGTGACTTAAATTGGTAGCCTTTGAACCGATTGTGATATTTTAAATTTCTAGGTAAGAACAAGAATCGGTTTATAATGTATGTTTTCTATACCGATTATTCATCGACACCCGATTGAACAAGGAACGCGAACAATAATCAGCATAAAGTGGACTTCATGTGCGCCGATTCTGCATAATCGTGATGATTATCGAAATTTTTTCATGTTTAGATAAGTAAACTTGTTTTGCTACTAATCAACACTAATTAATCATTAACTCAACTAATCAACTAATTAACCACTAATGAGGGAGGGGTAAAAGAGTTTGTTTTTTATAAGGGGTTTTTGATTTTACTTCAAAAATTCCTATTTTAACTTATTATATGGGTCCAAATAAAATCTCTAGGGCCAAAAATAGGAAGAAATGTGGTTTTGTATTACCGGAAAAGTATGTACAAATATTTAGTTCATAATCCGCCGAGTTATTCAAGTGTCCATAAACTTCTATATTCTTGTCAAATGTTTCTTAGTTGTAATCAATTTTGTGTTGCTAAAACGTGTTTATTGTTAACATTTTAGGGAAAATATGCTGATGATACACTGGTTTTCATGGAGGCAAGAGAAGAAGAAGCGGAAAATCTACTCATAATACTCCAAAATTTTGAAGCTTTGACAGGACTGCCAGTCAATTTGAGTAAGAGTTCAGTCATTAGCATTAATGTTGAGCACAAAGTTCAAATGATAGCAGATATTTTAAACTGCAAGGTTGAAAACTTACCGCTTAAATACCTTGGATTACCAGTTGTAGCATCTAGCAGATCACTGAGTATATGAGATATGGTCATTGAGAAGTTCCAGAAAAAACTAGCTATCTGGATAAGGAAACTTTTCACAAAAGCTGGTAGGGTGGTTCTAATTAGATCAGTACTCTCAAGTCTACCAATTTACTTCTTATCAATATATCATATGCCAGTCAAGGTTGACGAGAAGTTAAACATGATTATGAGGCAATTTCTTTGGGGATCTACAGCTGAAAAAACAAAGATACATTGGGTGGCATGGGAAAAGATTTGTAGGCCAAAGAAACAAGGTGGATTGGGTATCAGAAATTTAAGGCTCACTAACAAGGCTTTGCTTGCAAAATGGTCACAAAGAAAAGAAGCAATTGTGGAGGAAAATCATTCAGACAAAGATAAAGGGTAAATAACAAGACTTATAGGTACAAGACTCTGAACTACCTCAAGATAGAGGTATTTGGAAGGGTATCAAAAACAAAAAACAGTGGTGCAGCAAATTACTACAATGGAGATCAATAATGGTACTTCCATCAAGTTTTGGCTAGACAAGTGGAGCAACAATGAAGAACTGAAAAGTAAATTTCCTCTAATTTACAAACTGTTTGATCAGGAAGATGCAACTTTATAAGATATGGTGGATCAGGGGAACTGGAATATCACTTTGCAAAGGAACTTGAAACCAGCAGAATTAAGGCAGATTACTGAATTGTTTACTTTCTTAGGTACCCTCCTACTTTAAATCAGGAAGAGGATGGTCTCATCTGCAATGCTCCAAATGGATTGCTAGCTAAAGCATGGTACAATTGGTTAGACAGTCAACTACCAGCTTCAACAAATGTGCCTCCATTTGCAGTAATTTGGACACAGAATGTATGTCCAAAAGTCCAATTCTTCATGTGGACCGCGGCTCAAAACTCAATTGCCACCACGGTGAATCTTTTGAGAAGAGGAAGCAACATCCCCAACAGTTCATGCTGTTTATGTCAGGCACACCCTGAAACAACTGAACATTTACTTTTGCACTGCCAATTTGCAAGTGTTATATGGTCATACATTATATCAGGGTACAATATCAAATGAGTGCAGCCTAGAACAATCACTGATATGCTGCAGCTTGGAAATACAGGAGAGGAAGGAATAGAGGAAGAAAAATCTGGCCAGTGTTACCCTTTGCAATCTGCAGGTCAATTTGGGGAGAAAGAAATCACAGAATCATGGCGCATAACAAGCCAAGATCAGAGGGAGTGATTATAAATGAAGTTAAATTACTAATCTTTTTATGGGGCACTAAAGATAAATGGTTCTGGGACAGACCAATGCAGGAAATTTTTACTCACTGGAAAAATCTGTTAAACTGTAATTAGGAATTTTTTATCTTATCTTGGAGAAATAGTCCTAACTCTATTGTAACATCTTTTTTCTATCAATACAATTTTAACCTTTATCATGTAAGAAAATATTTTAGGGACAAAAAGTTAAACTGAAAAAACTCATTCTATAAGTGAGATATCGTCACGTTGGTCAAGCGGCCCATAAAATTTTACTTCTATCAAAATTCTAACATTTTTCTTTACGTAGGAACGTCACTATAAGCAAAGCAAACTTATATAGTAGGCATTCCTTCTTAATTGCATCACCAAAACAAAAAAAAACCTTATCAAAAATAGCCCATTTTTAAAGGATTTTTCCAAAAATATACCTTCTAAAAATTAATTCATAAAACTAACCATAAATGACTGATATAGACCTTGACCGTATTATAGGCCATTAGGGTCTAGACTTTTGTGATGAGTCGCAATTGAAATGGTACAGTCAGCTGCTTTGGTGTCATCCTTATTGATGAAAAAGGTGTAGACTATGGATTCAAGGGTGTAGACTATAGGGTTGATGGTCCAGACTTTATGGTATTAAGGTGTAGACCATTCTGATCCTCCATGGCGCTTAATTGGCACAACGGTCTAGACTCTAAAATTGGCAGTCTATACCATTCTGAATCTACATGGCGCCTATGTGGCGGCCCTTAAATTAGGGTCTACACTTTGGTAAGTAAAGGTCTACACTTTGACAATTCCAAAAATAGGCATTTCGTAAGGTCTAGACTATGATAAACAGAACGTCTACACTTGGGCAATTCCAAAAACATGCATTTTCTAGGGTCTAGATTTTGGATGCAAAGGTGTAGACCCTGATCACCATGGTCAATTGTGATTGACCAAAAAAAATTGTACCGAAGGTGTATACTTTCAGGGCTAAAATCGGTAGATATGAGTATTTTTTTGTATTATTTTTTAGAAGCCATTTTTTTAAAAAACACACCCCACTTGCTTGTTTGGCATGAACTAGCTAATTTTGTTCGTATAAATGGCTAGCATAGCATAGCATAACATACCTCAAGGCTCAACCTAGTTAATAGACAATATTCGAGTGAGACAGACTAGCAATCAAACTAACTTGGCTAACTAACAGAATCACAACAAACCTCAACGCTCAACCTAATTGATAGACAATATTCGAGTGATACAGACTAGAGATCGACCTAACTTGGCTAACTAACAGTAGGATAACATACCTCAAGGCTCAACCTAGTTAATAGACAATATTCGAATGACACAGACTAGCGATCGAACCGCTAACTTGGCTAACTAAACAGTAGCAGTGTGCCACTGTCGGTGCCTTGAACATGAAGAGACCCAGGGAAGGGGAAAAACTAGGATTTAGCTTTAGCATCAAAAGAAGACCCTAGCATACTTAAGGCAACCTGAAACAGAGAGAGGTCGTGAATTGCCAATTAATTCCCACATATTTATAATTTTATGATCGACGACACCATTTTTTTAGTTTGATGACAAAATAAGTGGGATGAAGCTAGGAGGGTCATCCACCCATTCAGCAGTAACGTTATTCTTCCTTGCAAACTTAGCTAGTTTGTCTACACAGGGGTTTGCATCTCTTTTAACATAACTTAAACTAGTAGAACTAAACGTAGATAAATGAAAACTAATGTCTTCATCAATGCTTTTTTATTGCCAAGCTATGGACTGGAAATTGCCTCCAACAGCCTTAACCACACGTTCAGCATCAGACTCAAAAACAACTTGCTTGAAATCATATTTATAATTTTATGATCGACGACACCATTGATATAACTTTAATGTTGACTTTCAAGATAAGATTTGGACAATTATTATTTAGAAAAAATAAATGATGGTATTGTTGCTCAACACGTACTTACATAGTTGTCACTTGTATTCAACTCTCCGGGTTCTTTTTAGAGGTAAATCTCTCCAGTTGATATAGTAACCTTACAGAAAATGCCGGCCATCAACAATCAATTAATAAAGGATATTTAGGGTTAGCAAGGTTCCAGTACAGTTAACATTCATCTTCAAGATGTAATTAGTAATTGGAGTTCTCTGTTGTTTGATCCCCATTAGGTCTGTTGGGGTTTTTCTTTGGTTTATCTTTGTTGTTGTGTAATTTTTCCTTGTTTAGTGGCTTGGCTTTTGTGTTGGGTTGTAATTAGCTTTTTTTCCTAATATATCTTCTATTTGTTGAGCAAAAAAAATAAAGGGTCAGCAAGGTTCAACTGATCAAACTAACGGCCATGACAAGGGTACTAGAATCTAAGATCCACATACAAAAAAAAAAAACCCAAAAACAAACATTAGAGTGGATGTTAATGCACAAAATTGGACCAATTTTGTCAAGAACTTTATCTAAAACCCATTCAAAATTTGAACTTTATCTAAAAGACACATTTCAGAATATACTGTTTTCATATCCTTGCTGTCCATTTGGACCTAAAAATCAAAAAATCTAGTCAGCAAATATTGTTTAAAGTTACCAATACACCCATGAATACTACATATACATTCTATCTTTTCCTATACTCAGTTTTTTCGTTTCTTCAGAATACCACCACCACTACACCACCGCCAGGACCACCACAACCTTCCATGCTTAAAATACAATGGACCACCACCTCTGCCACCACCAAATCACCACCACCACTACACCACCACCAGGACCACCACCACCACTAATGAATCAAAATGAAGAAGTAAGTTTCTAACCTAAAATAAGAGCAATAACAGACATGGTGAAAACAAGAACAATTATTGTTCCTCCAAGCAAATGATGTCGAGACATGGTGTTGCAGGAGATCAAGCTGGATGGAATGGCTTCACGTAAGCAACAACACCATCGATGTAAAGGCGCCACAGCAGGTTCCACATAAGGAGCAGTTTGTAGAGCTAGTTCACCTGGTGCTGGTACCACTTTTCATAGATGCACCCCATTTTTATTTGTTCTACTTCTAACCCTCCACCACCACCTCCTCCTCCTCCTCCTGAGAACAACAATCTATTAATTATATCAAATGAAAGGACGAAATACTAATACGCTACAGTACTAAACACATTTTGAAAGGTTATGTGAAAGCCAGGTTTTACTGAACCACATTAAATATCTACAGTAAGTCGGTAACCCTTTTGAAAATCATTCGTTAGAAAATCCCATTGTATTGAAGGAAGTTAGACAGGCCAACCAACAGCAATACAAATTTTAAGCAAAAAGTGTACAATGGATATGTACTCACCTGGAAAAAGAAGACATAAATCATCAAAATTAAAGAGCAAAAGATTTTTCGGTTTCTTCTGTTACCTACCGTGATTGTAGTCGGAAGGGCAGCAGGAGTACTGGTTTTTGTTGGTGCCTGGCAAGTCGTCGTCGCAGTCAGCAGCAGCAGCCTTAGGCAGTAATACTGATGCAGCTTCTTCATGTGTCAATTCCTGTAGATTCCTTCCACCACGTCAAACAATTAATTGTCACTAAGTTGTTTACTCTACCAATGCTTCAAGTCACTACATGTATGCAAGGTTTCAATCAATTCATAATAAACTAACTTGTACAGATATAATGCTCATCTATGATCCAGTTCTTCAACCAGACTAACATCAAAATAGGTAAATAAAAGTAACAATGATGTTTTTCAAGTGGTGACAACACTGACAATACCCGGGTATAAGTGGTGCACTTAATGCTAAATAGAGAAAGGGGTATTACTTGAGTTTTCAACTGAATGACATAGAAGTTGTAAAAACACGGATATAAACCCAG
>JAJJMA010160891.1:0-14147 GCA_023529015.1 Papaver nudicaule | reverse complement strand
ATTATGTATGAATTTCGTTTTTCTGTAGATGATGGCAACTGGGGTTGAAGAACACCGGACTGGGTTCAGATTCAGGCGGACGAGTTCAGATTCAGATGGATGGGGTTTCGGGTTCAGGTTCTTGGGGGTTCGGGTTTGGGTCTTGGGTTCAGGTTTGGGTCATTGGTTCTGTTCATGGTTCAGTTTAGGGTTTAGGATTCCTGTTCGGGGTTCAGGGTATGGTTGAGTTAAATGATGAGGTTGAGTTAACTTAGAGGGGTATTTGTGGAAAACGGCAAACCCAAGATATAAACAACAACCATTTTCCTGGACATATCGCGGTGAAAAACAACCATTTTTCGTTTGGGCCCCCGAAAAAACAATCACTAAAAGTGGACCCAAATTCTTCTTCCTAACCCACTTTTGTTAAAATGGCCGTGGATATTTCTTCGTAGATCCCCTTTTATAAACTAGGTTTTACTCATCATTTCCACTACCACACAAGCTAAGTAATACAGTTCTCAATTTCATTAACTACAAGGAACAACCAGAAAACCTTGCATAGATCAGTAATAATCAAAACCCTTGTTTGATTTCTCCATTTAAGATCTTGATTAAAGACCTTTGGTCGATTACTGCTTCATCGATGAATTGATGATTAGGGAAGAAATATTAAGGATTTTGATTTAATTTTTCGTGGTGAATTAGGAATCTTTTTGTTGGATCGATGAATCGAGTGTTGAGGCAGGAGTGAAATTAAGATTTGTGAGTGAACAAATCCCCGAAAGAGTAAGACGATACTCGATCAAAATCACTATTTCTTTTCGGCTTCTTCATTTCATAGCGAAAATTCACTCAATTCTAAAACCCTAGAATCTATTTCTGTATCATTTGTTCTACTTCTACAAGATGGTTCTGATGGAGTATTTCAATTGTCTACCGGAAGAGATTGCACTACAAATTTTAAGTCGACTACCAGCGGAATCAGTTTTGGATTGCAAATTGGTATGCAGAAATTGGAGAAGCTTTGTTCGTCGTCCATCCTTCTCCAAGATGCATTTGCATCATCTTGATTCTTCTGCTGCTGATTCTGGTATGTTGGGTTTCATTGCTTTGACTTCTACTCAATTGGGGCAGAATTACAATTTCCAGTATTTTGAATATAATGAAAATCATGAATCCATTGAGAGAATTAGAAGGCTTAATATAAACCCTGCGTTTGATGAGGATACTAGGTTTGTTGGTTCGGTTAATGGCTTGATCTGTCTTTGTCGCGAATTTGTAGCAAGAAAAACCTATATTTGTAACCCCGTCACCCGAGAGCTTCTTAAGCTTCCAGAAATTAAATTGAGAGCTGGAATGTATTATTGGGCGACTGGATTTGGTTATGTTTCTTCAACCAACGAGTACAAAGTTGTAAGAGGAATGTCTACCAGGGATGACACAGAAGTTTACATATACACTCTAGGCAGTGGCCTTGGCTGGAGATACCTTGGAAACTTCAATTTTCAGACCTGTGGACAATTTGATGAAGATGCTATCTTTCTCAATGGAGCTCTTTATTGGCTGCACCTTGGATCACACATCATCGTGCCCTTCGATTTGGCTGAGGAAAAGTTTCTTGAACATCTACCACTTCATTTGCCACCAGACGATGATTTCGAGGAATATCATTATGGGTTAGGGGTTTTGAATGGGCGTTTGTCTTTTACTGCTGAATCTACAGATGATGATGGAACCCAATGTTGGGACGTGTGGCTGTTGAATGATAATCACTGCATGAAAGAGGGAGAAGAACATCATTCAATGGGTTTGTGCAAAGAGTTTAGGGTTTGTGCAAATGAACCGTTTGACGCTACGAAGAGTTATGATGTTTTAACTTACAGTCGTCACCATATCAACATCCAAGAACCAGAAGCTTCAACCTCGAAGACGATTGTGGATTTTAATGAATTCATTTTTGGAGTATATCCCCACAAGAACACTGTAATTTCGTTGAAAGAATTAGGGGAAGAAGAGGTGAAGATAATGGAGTCAATTGAAATTGCGGACGCAGAAACTCATCATTAGCCTTTCAACCAGCTGTAAGAAGATGAGACCCTGGATACATAGTACGTATAAACTGGTAAGTTTCTCTGAAATTCATTTTGAAAATCTATAACAAGTAACCTTGGGTTGTATGAACCTAAATGCGAATGAAATTATCTTAGTGAGTAACCATATTTGTAGAAAACTGTTGCTTTGTCTTTCATCGATCCAACTTTATCAGAGTTTTTTCTTTGTTTCTTATTTTAGGTTAAGCCATATTGTTATTTTAACTGCACATTCTGTTAGTGACTTGACCATATCACAAAAGGGGAATAAGCTGTATATTTTAGTAACTAATTTCGTTTGTGCATGATGGTCGAACAAGTAAATGCTGTCACATGAGGGCTTTCCCAGTAGTATCAGGGAAATATGATTTTAATTTGGCTTCTGCATACTATTTGCTAGATAATGTCAGGCATCCAAATTGATGGTTTATATATATTTTCGTCTGATACGACAATAGATACTGTTATGCTAGAGTTTTAATCACTATCATATTACAAAAGTTGTAGTTTGACAAAAAACCACGCCCAAGTTTGTCTTCATTCATCCATAATTTCACCAGTACCCAGAAACAGAAGTTTCTGTGATAACAAGCTCCCCGTTTTGTCATCAACTACAAGTAACCTAATTGCTTGTCAGCAATATGCTTGTTTTCCATCTCCATGGGAAGGATCAGTAAACAAGGTACCTTGCAGCCTACTATTTGTTCCAGAACAATTTTGGTTCACAGCAAGGGTTCTGAGATTTTCATCCGAATTGATGAGTTTGCACATATACTGTGGTTACCTCCACACTTCATGGCTACCTCCACAGTTGTATCATTTTCCATTTAGTTATCTCTGGTCGGTTATATCTCAAGTTGCATTATCTCCACACGAGTTTTTGGGGCTGACTCTGTTAAAAATTGGCTCATCTAAGATCAGTAGCTAGCACTAGCTCAGTTGCAGTAGTTCTGTATACAGTCACTGCTGCTAAAACAATTATGGTTCTCTCGTTCCTTATCCTTCTATACCATTCGTTTGAAAAGGATCACTCACGCATATGTGGTTTCCTCTTTTTTCTTTTTTTTTTCTTTTTTTTTCTTTTTCTTTCTTTTTCTTTTTTTCTTGTGCAGTTGGAACTTTTTTCTTATATGTCTAGGTTGGTTCTAATAAACAAGAAGTGTATGATTGGGTAGTTTGATGCATGATCTTTGATTTTTAGTCTACCGACATGAAAATGGATCTTCCCAACAAGAGTTCTTATTGTTGCACCTGATATTTCACGCGCGTGGCAATCTTGGACTAGTCCTATAGGCAGGGTGTAGTTTTTGCCAAGTAGGGAACCATATCAGTCATCTATTGTTGTCTGGTTTCAAGAATTGATGTTGATAGTAATACAAGTTATTCCCCTTAATTAGAGGGTATTCGGATATCTGGCCTCATCTTACAATTTTTGAAATGTCAAGTTATTCACCTTAACTAGAGTGTATTCGTATATCCGGCTTAGTCTTACATTTTCTGGTTGTTCTTGACTAGGCAGGTGCATTTGCAGGTTGTTCTTGAATAGGCAGGTGCGAAAAGCAATATCATTTGCAAAAAGTTCTCAGCTTGTCAGTTAAGGAAGACAGCCAATCCTTGTCTGACGCATTGCATTCATACAGGAAACATCTTCGCGGCTTTGATCCCATCAAATGGAAATGTGTATGCATTCTCTTGCTCCGTGTGTATTTACTTTTGTAATCCATTATTTTGTGTAATTGATTATCCAAAAAATGTTAATCGACTATGTAATATTATTAATATCAGGTCTCATGCTCCTCATTTCTGGCTGAAACCAGCTGGTAGTTTTGAAAAATGGTGGTCAGTTGTGATCCAAATGGGACATTTTTTGTCGAGGGAACTATCATTTGTGCCAATGTTGCAATATGTGTACTGCAGGGCAGAAAATTATGTTGATTAAGTTTGTTGCCTTTGGAACTCCAGAAAAGGCGTGTAAGCTTTAAGGAGCACCATGCTCACAAGTCACTAATCGTACAATGCTTCCGAAAAGGTACACACTCAAACCCTCTTGCCTACGATGTTCTTGCATTTTGCATTTCATGTTGTTTCCATAAAGTACATGAATACGCATTCCCAATTCAAGCAAAGTAAAACACTTTTAGGCTTCTAGAGGTTCAGATTTCGATAGACTAAGCACGAAACATACTCTTCCTCTTACACTTAGAATTCTATCTCAAGAGGTGCATCACTCGGAAATTATGCATAGTATCCATAGCTGCGAGCTGTTTGGAGGAGATTCATGTCAGAACCTTGTGAAATATCTCTCAATTGATCCGCGACAAGGTTCAGAGGAAATAAAACAAATCAATATCAAGTTTTTTTTATAGCTTGTTGGAGTTTCGCTTACATCATGTTTTTTATAAACTTGCAGAAAGCTGGGACTGGTCTATTTACACAATGTTGGCTAGTCAACATAGATTAATCATAGCATTAACCTTTTTTATTAGGTATTCTAGCGCAATAGATATCACCGAGGCACGATTACTGCATACAGCCAAGTCTTGCCGTTTGAAATATTGTTAATTTGCCCTTTAAAATTGGAGATATGATGGTGTGTATCCTTGTTATTGTTATAGAAACATTTATAGCTATGATGTTTTTCAAATTGAATGGACTTGACGTAGCTGGGAATCCCATTTCCTGGACAAAAGATTCAAAATATTATTTACTATCTTTTTGCAAATTATTTAGGCGATACTTCTTGTGATGATAAGTGCAAAAAGTTAAAGCATTTGTGAAAATTCCCCACCTTGTCAGTTGAGGAAAGACAAGCAATCTTGATTTAACTTATTTCATTCATACAAGAAAAATCTTGGCGGCTTTGATCCCGTCGCAGTTAGCAGAAGTACAAAATCATGGACTGGCGTCGTCCCTGTGGGCAGGGTTTAGTTTTTGTCAAGTAGGGCACCATATAAGTCGTCTATTGTTGTCTGGAGTCAAGGATTGATGTTGATAGTAATACAAGTTATTCACCTTAACTAGAGGGTATTTGGATATCCGGCCTAATCTTACAATTTTTGAAATATCAAGCTATTCACCTTAACTAGATGGTATTCGGATATGCGGCCTAATCTTACATTTTCTGAAATATCTGATTGTTGTTGAATAGGCAGCGTCGAAAGGCAATGGCGCAATAGCATTTGCAAAAGGTGCCCACCTTGTCAGTTGAGGGAGACGGGCAATCTTAATTTAACTGAATCATTCTTAAAAGAAGAATCTTTGCGAATCATTCTTAAAAGAAGAATCTTTGCATCTTTGATCCCATCACTTGGAAAACTTGGAAAACGTGTATTTAGTCTCTTGCTCCACTGTATTTACTTTTAGATTAAACCGATTGAATATTTGGAAATGATAGTTCAAGCAATCATGGGGATTAAGTTTGTCTCTTGAGTTGTAACAATTTTTAAAAAAGGCTGATTTAGGGGCAGGAAAAAATGATAGGGGACCGGATAATAAAACAAAATAGAGTTATTTTTAAGCTTTTTCAAAAACCCTTTATCCGACATATTTTCATAAATACCAAAATATCCCTATTTAATTAGAACTAATGAATCAGATTAGTTTAACTAAACTTAGATTAGTTGTTAAACTATTCAAAGTGCCGCCACCACCACCACTACCAGCGCCACCGCCACCACCACCGCCACCACCACCATTAAATTTCGTCTGGATTTTTGTCAACAAATCCAGCCGAAACTAAATTAGATTTTGTGATTCCATAGCCTATTTTCGGCTCAATTTTAACCCAGAATCCAGCCGAAAATAGAAGAAGACGATGAAGAAGACTATGTACAGTAAATTTTCGGCTAGCTTTTTCAAAATTAAGCCTATTTTCGGCTGGATTGGCTGCGATACATTTTGGTAACTTATTTTTCGTCTGGTTTTGTTGCATGAAATACAGACGATAATTGATTTTCGTCTAGATTTTTAGGGTTTCACCCAGCCGAAAATAGGCTTAACTTTGAAAACATACAATTCATTACTGTTATACACCCACTGTAAAAACGTTGCAGGAACAACTTAAATCAGGGTGTTCTGGGTCCTGAGGAGGAAGATTATTTCCAGGGGCGGAGCCAAAGGTTGGCTAGACCTGGCTGTAGCCCCCCCTAATTCTAAAAATTACTTACTAGGTCACTTTTTCACTCTTATAAAAAATAAAAAATAAAAATTAGCCCACCTAGCAATTAAGTTTAGCCCACCAGTCCCTTTAAAATTATTATTTAGCCCACCTAGTATTTAAGTTTAACCCAGCTAGTAATTAAGTTTTGACTTTTAGTCCCCACAAGGCACAATTTTTTTTTTAGGTGACTAATAATTTTTTTTAGCCCCCCCTTGGCTGGAAACCTAGCTCCGCCACTGATTATTTCCATAGTTCTGTTTTGGTTTTGCTGGTATTAGAATGAGTGGATCCTGGTTTGTGTAATATGCACCAGTACTGATGTGTGGGATGCTTTGGTAAAAATATTTTATTTTTTAAATTAACCAAGCTGACAAGGTATTGACTGAAACGGCAAATCTGTAGTTGGCTGTTCAGTGTTTCTTACAGAGGAGTTTGTTGTACTTAGTTCGTATTTTTTTGATTTTTTTTTTTTAAATCCAAGTAAACTTTTTACTCCCAAGGGTATTTATTAAAGATGATAAAAATTGTACTAAAATACCCAGATGCCAAAATCTCACATACTAAAATACCCAGAAATGTGGTAGTTCTGAGAAGATGTGAGGTATTCTTTACTGTTTGCCCCAAGGGCAACTAAACATATTCCAGTTCCAGGCGATATTAGAAGGCAGCCCTTATGATAATAGTTAGGCGCGAGGTAACAATTTGGTCAGGATAAATTTTTTGACCCCTCCATTCGGCTGTACAACCATTTTTCGTTATTCATTCTCCCCTTTACTCTTCCACAGTGGAAAATTGTAAAACCCTAGAAATTTCTGTATCAAATCTTTGTTTGTTCTACTTCTACAAGATGGTCCTGAGGGGGTATTTCAATCAGTTACCCGAAGATATTACGCTGGACATTTTAAGTCGAGTACCAACGGAGTCGGTTTTGGATTGTAAATTGGTATGCAGAAATTGGACAAGTCTTGTTCGTCGTCCGTCCTTCTCCAAGATGCACACCAAAAACCTTCTTAATCATGCTGGCGATTCTGATTGTGGTAAGTTGGATTTCGTTGCTCTGACACTGACTTTGAATGGGAAGAATGTTTTTTCTTTTCAGTATTTTGAATATAATGAAATTCATGAATCCGTTGAGAGAATTAGAAAGCTTAATTTGAATCCTCCGTTTGGGAAGGATACTAGCTTTATTGGTTCTGTTAATGGCTTGATCTGTCTTTCTCAACAAGATTCAGTAGAAAAAACTTTTATTTGTAACCCCATTACAAGGGAGTATGTTATGCTTCCAGAAATTGGGATGCTTTATGGGGGAGTCGGATTTGGTTATGCTTCTTCAACCAACGAGTACAAAGTTGTGTACATTGATGTGACCGATCTTACGGAAGTTCATGTTTACACTCTAGGGAGTGGCCAAGGATGGAGAAACCTTGGAAAGTTGAATTTTGGGACCACGGAACAATATTGGGGAAAAGGTTTTTTTGTCAATGGAGTTCTGTATTGGATTGACTATCGATTACAAATGATCATTCCCTTTGATTTGGCTGAGGAAAAGTTTTGTGAACATCTGTCACTTCCTTTGCCGCCTGATGATGATTTTGATGATCATTATGAATTAGGGGATTTGGATGGGTGTTTGTCTTTTGCTGCTTTAAAAAGTGTTGACAGAAAATTCTGGTGGGACGTATGGCTATTGAAAAAGAAGAATGATAATGATGTAATGAAAGAGCGAGAGGGACATCAGTCATTGGGTTGGAGTGAAGTGTTCAGGATTCATGATAACGAACCATTTGCCATTACGAAGAGTTACAATGTCTTAACTTATGCTGGTCACTTTATCAACGTTCACGACTTACAAGCTTCAACCTCGGAAAGGATTGTGGATTTGAAGGGTATTATTGTTCTAGTATTCCCTCACAAGAATACATTAGTTTCGTTGAAAGAATTAGAGGAAGAAGACACAAAAATAATGGAGTCAATGGAAATGAAGGAGACAAAAAGCCATGACGAACCTTTCAACCAGTAGGAGGATGAGACCCTGGATACACACTTATAAACTGGTAATCTTCGTTGAGATTCATTTTGAAATTTGATTACAAGTAACCTTTGTGTGAACCTAAATGCCAATGACAATTGCCTTAGTGGTAATATATGTTAGGGATCAAAATCCTGTTATTTGTTAGTTTATCAGTGATTTTCTTATGGTTCTTATCAAGTTTGCGAACCGTCCCTGTAACATGAGAACCATGTAATATCTATGTTCTACTACTTTCTTTCTTTTTCCTTTGGCATATCCACATCGCCTTTATATTTATGAATCAGTATCCATTTACTTGGGTAGAGTTTGTTCACGAAGGAACTTGCATGTCTGATTCTTCGCTATCTGCATTTGCAGCGACTTTATCTTTACTTCTTTAAGTGGAATGACGTGGCTTCTAAGCAGGGTATGGCAGTAGAAGTGCAGAACTCTCCTCACTTGTACAGGGTTTGAGGGTGGCTATAGAATGAAGGGTTCAATTTGGAACTAGAAATGTTACAGCTCCTATGATTGGTTATACTCTTTTTTGTTGTGCTGGGGCAGCAATTGGAAACCCAGGGAATGCAAGATTTGGTTTTATTGGTCGTACTCATTTTTGTCAGGTGATTGGAACTGTATCGAGTGGAATTGGAGTAACAACCAACTATATTGCAGAGGTAGTGGCAGTGATTGTTGCTATCTAATGGGCAGTAAGTTTGGGTTGTGACAGAATAATAATACAATAATGATTCCAAAGCTGCGGTCTATGATTTCCAAAATGTTAATATACCCTGGGGTTTTACAGCATGAGGCGAGCTAAAATTCAGTTGGCCGAAATCAACTCGTTGTTACAGAGAAATGAATTTTTCAGCATATTTTCTGGCTAAAGGAGAAGCTTATGGGTAGGCCTGAATCACTTGTGCAAGTAGAAATGCCTGATGCTCCCCTATCTTTGATTCTGTAGTTCAGGGTTTATAATGGCCTTCTTTCACATCTTTTGTGTAATCCAATAAACATGTCATTCTGAGACCAAAAGGTTCCCTGTGCAGTTTGTTATCCTCCAGCAGCTTCAATGATTTTTTTTTCCAGGTTGGCATTGTTTCTTTTTCTATCAACAAGAAGCAGATAGTTGTAAAAGCTCTAAGACAGCAAGTGCACAAGTACATTGAGATAATGTCAATGGTCATCCATGTCTTTGTTGCTTCCTCTTACAAGGATTTGTAAAAGAGATCTACATTCTATGAAGAGACGACACACAATACCTACTCTCCCTACCATGCTCTTGAAGGAAGAAAATTACCTTTCGGAAACTGCCGGCCAAATTATATGAGTAGGAGTAGGCATACTACTCGTATGCCTATTCCTCCGACGGCAGTTCTCTTTTCTTTTTGTAACCCTGAACTGTGGAAATGGAAGGTATTTCTTCTCTCACCAATCACCATACTGTTTGCCCCAAAGGTTTTCTTTCAACTTTTGGGCCGGTAAACGGATTTTGGTCAGGCTAAACTTATGTGATAGTGATTAGGTGGAGGCCCAAGGACCGAGAGTGGAAAGTCTGTCTGTCCACGTCAAAAACATTCTGGCCGCAAAGCAAATAAACGGAACAGTATATCACAAAAAAAGGAAAAAAAAAAATACATATCCCTTTTCCGGAAAAACCCTAGATTTTCATAGCACTTCTCTGAAATCCATTCACTGTAAATCTTTGTTTGTTCAAATACAAGGGTGTTTTTAGATGGATTATTTCAGTTATCTACCTGAAGAAATTACATTAGACATTTTAATCCGAGTACCAACTGAAACAGTTTTTGAATGTAAATCGGTATGCACAAATTAGAGAAGGCTTATTCATCATCCGTCATTCTCCAATATGCACATCAAACATCATCTTAATCGGTATGACTCCGGTAAGTTAGGATTTATTTCATGGACTCATTGTGATCGGGGCAATACCAATTTTTATTATTTTGAATATAATGAAAATATTGAATCTATCGAGAGAATCAGAAGGCTTAAGTTGAACACTCTGATTGGAGAGTATGCTTATTTTATTGGTTCGTGTAACGGTTTGATTTGTTTCTTTACCGAACCAGAAACAGAAGACAAAACTTATATTTGTAACCCTATCACGAGAGAGTTCCTTATGCTTCTAGAAATTAAGAATGTTTGTAAGGATTTTGAGTTGAGCGAACTTGGTTACGTTTCCTCAACCAATGAGTACAAAGTTGCAACGATAATTTCTGAGCATGGTGCCGAATTCCTAGAGGTTTACATATGCACTCTAGGGAGTGGCCTTGGATGGAGAAACCTTGGAAAGTTCAATGTTGGAACCATAGAATGTTGGCAAGGAGGTGTCTTTGTCAATGGAGTTCTTTATTGGCTAGACGTAGAGTTACCCATGATCGTTCCCTTCGATTTGGCCGAGGAAAATTTTGGTGAATATATTTCCCCTACTTTGCTACAAGAAGATGATTTAAATAACTATTATGAACTAGGGGTTTTGGATGGGTGTTTCTCTTTTGCCATTAAAAAAGAAGACGTTGATAGAGAGTATTGGAACGTGTGGCTATTGAGAAAAAATAATGCTAATCAAGAACATCAGTCATTGGGTTGGAGTAAAGAGTATAAAGTTTATGACAGCAGTTTGTTGGCTGTTACGAGGAGTCATGGTTTTTTAACTTATAATCATAACCATATCAACATTCACGACTTACAATCTTTAACCTTGAAAACGATTGGGGATTTTAAAGAAAATTTCAGGGAAATATTCCCTCACAAGAACACACTAGTTTCACTGAAAAATTTAGGGGAAGAAGATACGGAAATACGAAGATGAATGGATTTTTTCTTGAGAACCGTGATTAGCCTTTCAACCAGTTGTAGGAGGATGAGGCCCTGGATGCTTATTTATAAACTTTGTAATCTTTGATGTGGTTTATTTTGAAATTGGATAACAAGTGACCTTTGTGTGAACGGAGAGGAGATGCATGTTTGGACGTGTGGCTATTGAAGAATTTACACATCCGGGTGATGAATCTTAGTTCACATTGTTATCAGTTGGCCTTGGCCATGCCTTTTTTTTTTGTTATCCAATTTTTAGTTGGAAATGTAGCTATATATGTCCACGGAGCCGCAGACTCTAGCTAAATTTGCTTTGTCAATCACTAATGTAGAAGAATGGCAGTATCTTATGCCAGAAATAGTGGCGGAAGCCACAGCTACGTCGTTTTGATTTTGGATGAATGATAGGGGTGAGCAACGGATGCACGGATGCGGATTAGGGGTCATCCGCGTCCAATTCGTCAAATGGTGCGGATTAGGAAATTCATCCGTGTTCGCACCCATCACCCGCGGATTTGTGATCCGCGGATTGGACGCGGATTATCCGCGGATTTCAGGCACAAAAAAAAAAAAAAATTGATCCATAAGAACATCGATTACTCAAATATATGTCTGGTTACAGGCAATTCAGACTTAAATATTTGTATAAGTTGTAAAGTTGTCTCCTTTTTCATATCGATAACACTATTAACCCTTAAATCAATAAAACCATAAAATAAATCCACCAAATCCAACATTTTAATTACCCCAAAACAAACAAAAAAGCCTAATTTGAAGAACAAGAAACCCTAATCTTGTTTACCGGAAATTGAGTGATTGGAGTTAAAGTGAGATCCTGATCCATTGATCTGATTGTCGGTAGGAAACCTTTCATCTTCCTGGTGGTGTGGTGGTGAAGATTTAAAGAGCCATGATTTGGGATACTAGGGTTTCCGGGTAGATCCAGGTGTAAAACGTGCCGGCACGGCATGGCACACGAAGGCGTGCTTTTACGTGCCATGTGCCGTGCTGTGCTGTGCCAACAATTTTAACGTGCTGTGCCGTGCTGTGCTTTTTTAGTCAAAAGCAAAGCACGGCATGGCACACGGGCATGGCACACGAATAAGCATGTTGTGTCGTGCTGTGCTGTGCTAGCACACTAAATTTACGTCATCCTAAAAAAATATTTTTTAAATAATTAAATAGTATATAATCTTATAAATTATCAAGTTAATTATAATAAATTTTGAAAAAATTAATTAAAATTTTGTATTTAATATTATATATTGCATAATATACAACTTTATTAACAAAGAAAAAACATAAGTTGAATTTTATGTTATAACAATTGTATCGTTATTTGTTTTTCTACCAAATGAATGTCAAATAGACACACTTACAACATCAATTACATTTCTAAATATATTTTTTATCACTTGATAAAATTAAATATTATGTATTGTAATAAATTTAATCAAAATAACAAAAATATAATGGTAAGAACTAGGTAGATTTCATTTTTGTGTGAAATACACATGTAATGTAGTGCACTGTGCCGTGCTTTACACGTGTTGTGCCGTGCTTAGCCGTGCCGCGTGTTGTGCTGTGCTGTGCCGCGTGCTGTGCTTTATCGCGTGTTGTGCTGTGCCGCGTGCTTGTTCGTGCCACGTGTTGTGCTGTGCCGTGCTGCCGATTAGTCAAGCACGGCACAACACACTAAGCTAGCGTGCTGTGCCTGTGATGTGCTTTGTCGCGTGCCGTGCTGTGCTGTGCCCAAATTTTAGCGTGCTGTGCTGTGCCATTAACGTGCTGGCATGGCACAATTTACACCTCTACGGGTAGATTCTCAGATGATGATGATACAGAACTGTTAGATTGTGTAGGCAAGATGGACATGAAAGTGTGAGAAGAAATTAGGGTTACGTTTTCAATTTCTCTCACAGGAGTAGCAGCAGAGAGACCAAGGTGAAGTTTCTTTCGTGGACTTTTTGATGATCGAAGAAAAAAAGAGAAGATTTTTAGAACTAGATATTTGTTATATTCACACTTTCGATAATTATCCCTAGGATACTAACATAATTACTAAAATATCTGCAGATCCGCGGATAATCCGCGGATCAAAAATCTAACCCGCGTCCAATCCGCCCAAAGCTGCGGATTAGGAATTGAAACCGTGTCCGGCCCAATGCATTTGCGGATTGGGTTTAATCCGCATTTTTTCTCGCGGATGCGAGCCTAATCCGCGGGTACGGACTTTTTGCTCACCCTATTGAATGAGTACATCTAGGATCTGGGCCGGTTGTAATGAATGGGCCGGAATGTGTGCCCCCGTTTTTAAGGGGTTAACAAATTGGAAACCGTTACTCGTATATAAAGGGTTCCAGTGTTCCAAAACAATTAAACATCGCTCTCCTGCCCTAAACAATCATTGTTTCTAAAACCCTAGGTTCTCTAGTATCTCTCTCGCCCTCCATAAATCTTGCCAGTTCAACCAGAAGGGTCTTCATATGGATTATTTCAGCAGTCTACCATCAGATATCACATTGGACATTCTAATCCTAGTACCTACCCAGTCGGTTCTTGAGTGCAAGTTAGTTTGCCGAAACTGGAGAAGTCTTGTTCGTCATCCATCTTTCTCCAAGATGCACACCAAACATCATCTTAATCATCCTGCTGACTTCGGTACGTTAGGTTTCATTGCTTTGCCTTCTTTTGATCAGAAGAATGCCAATATTCATTATTTTGAATATAACGAAAATCGTGAATCGACAAAATCCATCGAGAAAATTAGAAGACTTGGTTTCAACACTCCGTTTGTGAAGGAAACTTATACTCGTTTTGTTGGTTCGTGTAACGGTTTGATTTGTCTTTCTAGACAAATTTACGAGGAACAAAATTATACTATTTGTAACCCCATCACCCGAGAGCATGTAATGCTTCCAGAAATTAAGAGAGATGGAATGCATTTTATAGCTAGCGGATTTGGTTATGTTTCTTCAACCAATGAGTACAAAGTTGTAACAATAATGCTCCAGTTTAAAACCGAGTCTATAGAAGTTCACGTATACACTCTAGGGAGTGGCCA
>JAJJMA010160864.1:0-11030 GCA_023529015.1 Papaver nudicaule | reverse complement strand
TGGACCAGTTAGCGGGCCTTGGGCCGTTTTATATTAGGGTACACACATCGCCCCCTCTTAACTTCCAACTCGTTGTGGGGTTAAGAAGTTCAGTTTCCCTTTTGCGCTGACGGCCCGCCCCCAAGCATGAGTTATGGTTGTCGTCATAAACCGTAATTCGCCCCCACTGTTTGGGAAGATATTACAAAGACGCCCCCAACTGTACCTGCAATAAATTTGCTCGTTTGCTAGACGAGACTTGTTGCCATGAAATGGTCTTTTGATGCTCGTGAGCTAGACGAGACTTGAGTTGAGTGCTTGCTGCTTGGCAAGACTTTGTTGTGTACCTTGCATCTTTGAAGGATTTTGTAGTGTGCTTGCATCTTGGCAAGGCTTTTTGCTCGCAACGTGACAAGGCTGAAGCGCTGGCCTCTTGGGCTGTCTGGCTGTTTGCTTGTGTTGAGTACGAGACTTTAGACCAACCAAGATTGTTGGGCTCGCGGTTGAGACGAGTCTTTGTGCTTGCACTGGTACAAGTCTTTATACTCACGTGCAAGGCGAGATTTTATGCTTGCGATAAGAGCAAGACTTAAGTGCTTACGTGCAAGGTGAGGCTTTGGTTGCTTGCGATGTGATGCAAGGCTAAACATTGAAGGGGTCTGAGCAATCATCTCCTCCATACTGTAGGGAATCGAAAGACGATTCTAACGAGCCAAAAATCACTCAATTTGGATGAGAAATGAAGGAGATATTGACGAAACAAGATTGTGAAGGTACATGCGCGTGATGGATGACGTGGCGCTGATAGGACCAGAATCGATGACGTGGAAGTGACGTCATGACAAACGATGACGTGGCATGTTGCTGGTGGCTGACATGCCCCCGCTGACTCAGCATGGCTGGCTGACAAGTCCCGCCGACTTTTTCACCTGATGATGCACACGTTGATGGGGTAATCCTTGAGGAGCACTGTAGCGGTGCTGTACAGGCGGCTGGACTGCACGGACGGACCAGAGGGACTGATCAAACAGTTCATATTGGACTGTATAGAGTTGGTCGCGATGTCGTAACCTGGATGAGATATCACTGACGCTAATTTCATGGATTTTGCCACGCTGGACCCACGTGTTGATCTTCCATCACTTGATTGCTTCGTACTGTTTGACTTGAACTATTCCCAACGAACTAGATTGCTGTTCGTCCATCAAAATTTAATCTCGAACAAATAAATCAAAGAGAATATGATTTTTGCAGGTGTAAGGGATCGTTCCCCTTAGTCGGCGCCAATGTTTGGGAGCGAAATAAATTCACACCCGAAACACGATTGATTGATGATGATATATTGATGATGTTTTACCCTCCACTCGATGAATAAGATGGGGAGGAACCTGCAAAACAAAGAAAAAGGGCTCCGACGCCCAAGTAAGTATGAGATTTTAGGTGCAGGAGTTTTTAGGGTTGGATCATCATCCCTTTTGGGGATTAGATCCCCTGTATTTATATAGATAATAGACTTGGCCGGGAAGACATCTAGAAACTTCTAGAATCCTCTTTGGACCAGTTAGCGGGCCTTGGGCCGTTTTATATTAGGGTACACACAGTTGGTATTTGTTCCCACGAATACTAAGGTTACAAGAATACATGAGATAGATTCGATACCATTTGTCCATTGCAATGGTTTGCTTGCAAATCACTTGTTGGATATGGCTGAATCTAAAGGAGTACTCTTGAGCAAGAGTCCAATGGATTATAGCTGAGGGCGTCTAACACGTCTAAGTACTGGCCCAACCCAGAACTTCCAGTGGATCCAGTTAAACCCTAATTCTGAGTAACGACGGTTCCCGAACCGGTTCGTGAACAGTGACTTGGGAATTTCTCATGAGTTCCAAAACATCAATTTGTACACGTACATGTACGTGAACCTCAGATTCGATGTATTTGGTCGTGATTTAGAAGGACGGTTTGCGAACCGGCCAAGGTGAATATTCTCTGGAATTTTCATACGGATTAAACTCTGACTCCTTTATCTCTTAGTTGGACTTGGTTATCACAAAGTATCTTATGTGCTTCATCTAACGATTCTCAATGTGTCAATAAGATGAATATTATCTCTGGTATGTTGGATATCAATATTGAAGTGTTTGTGGGCTAACAAAACACTTGGCAGATAAATGATAAAGATTTCCAATTGAGATAAATCTAGGTTTCTTTGTGTGCAAGTTAAGTAACGGGTTCGTTTTACACGAGCACCTGCGAAACTTGTGATACAAGTAACTAGTTGCTTTATTCCTAAGCAACCTATCTTATTGAGTGCTATAAATAGAGGTTTCTAGAACAAAAACCACAAGCATCAAGCATACGTGAAGTTTCTCTGTGGAATTGATCGTAAACTCTTTTCACCTCGGTGAATGCTTGTTGTGGTATAGTCATCGTCTATTTGGTAGCAGTTCCTCTGTGGGATTTACCTAACGACTATAAAGACTTCTCTTGAGAGTTGGGAAGCACAGGTAGATAACGTACCTATGTGGTTGTTATCAGATTAACCTGTAACCTCAGTAACCTAATTACGTTCTTGTCTATTCCATTGTCCTTCTCTTCTGCTATAAGGCTATTCAAGAACTGGTTAAGTTACGTAAAGGTTGAAAGAAGCAACGCACGGCTGTACTCGGTGTTGTAAGACCTAGTTAGCTCCAGTTGTATAAGTTTCTTAAGTGATTCTTTTTACAACTGAGGTAGAGACAAGTTGGGCATAGTTTTCTCGGTTTACTTATCAGCCCCCGCTTGTAAGTAGATTTCCGTATGACCTGGAGCAATCCGAAGGAAGTCACTTTGTGTATGTCACACTGATAGAGGACAGTTTAAACATACAGTTGATAATTGAGGTTGCAAAGCCGGAATTATTGACACAAGCCTTTAACAGCGGTTAAAGTAACTCCTAGGCCTGTAAAGGACGTCAGCTAGGCGAATAAAGTGCGTGGCGATCTGTGGGGGATCTAGAGACGTAAGGAGTGCGACAGTAGCCAGTTCGCTTGGAGGGTGGAATTGGTCTCTGCTACATCCCAGACCGAAGTCTTATAGTAGGCTAGTGTTTGTAGATAGTTTGTACTGTGCGGTGTTCAATCTGGACGAGGTCCCGAGGTTTTTCTACAGGTCGTAGTTTCTTCGTTAAAAAAATCTCTGGTGTCTTGTGTGCTTTACTTTCCGCATAATATTCTCTGATTATATAATTAAAGCGAACACAAGAAGTACGTTATTACTAAACCTGATCGTTGTCCCCAATCCATCCATTGGATTTACCAAGACCTTGTCTTGTGTCAGACTGATCCTTTGAGATCCAAACTCAGGTTAACAGATCTGGATATTGATTTTTGAGATCGTCCAGATCTGACCATAAGACTCATGAGCCCAAACGAAAAGTTTGTAGTATTTCGGTACCCCTGCTTTTTCAATTGGTATCAGAGCCGGTGAACACATAAAAGACGTAACTGTCTGTGTTTATCGCGACTTGTGAGTTATGGAACAAAGCATAAGAGCTTGTAACGTACCACCAAAGTTTGATGGCACAAACTACCTATGGTGGAAGACTGCAATGAAATCGTTTGTGCAAGCCCGAGATTTCAAAACTTGGGTTTATGTCAAAACATGATATACACCACCAACTATTCAAGTTGAGGGTGTATCTGTCCCCAAAGACATAGCGACTTATGATGACGTGGAAACTCTCGGCGCCAAGCAAAACTATGATGGGCTTAATGCTATCATTCATGCAGTAACACCTGATCTTTTCCATCACGTGGCCACATGTGAAACCTCTCACGAGGCTTGGAATAGATTAAGGACCGTGTTTGAAGGGAATGCAGCAAAAAAAGAAGCTAGACTTCAGAATCTCATATCTGACTGGGAAAACCTTCGAATGCTTGAGGATGATACCTTTGAAGAATTTAACCACAAATTGTCTGAGATAGTGAATGCCTGTCACACCTTAGGAAAAGATATTCCGGATAGGACATTGTGTGTAAAATTCTGAGGTCATTACCCTCAAGGTAAGAATCAAAGAAACATGCCATCCAGGAAGTACACGACTTAGATATAACAAGAAGTGACCTTGTTGCCAAGCTAAAAATCTTCGATCATGAGCAAAGTAACCTTAAAAGCATTGGTTTTAGAGCTACTGAAAAAACAAGGAAACTTGTAAAAGAAGAGTGTACTTTGAACACCGACTCCGACAATCATAGTGGGGATGAATCTGAGGAAGAGATATCTTTGATAACTCGCCAGTTTAGAGATCTTCTAAAGAAGAGAGGTAAACGATTCATTAAAAAAGCCCCACCATCAACTCCTAAGCCTCATGATAGAGTCCTTCCTAAAGAAGGGAACAAAAGGGGAAATGATGATGATATGCCACAATGCTATAAATGCAAAGGTTTTGGCCACTTGGCTGAAGAATGTCCCAATCTGAGAAAATATACCGGAGGGAAAGCCTTTGCCGCTACACTTGATGACTCTTCTGATGTTTACAACTCAGATGATGAAGAAAGCTAAATAGCTTTCATTGCAGAGTGTGTCAATTCTGATATTGCGGGTGATTCCAAATAAGAACTAGAAACATGTCCCATCCCTGTGGATACAACTTCTAGTGACACATCATGCAAAGAAATAATCATTCCTGTAAAGCACAAGCAACGTCTTGTTAAATGCAACTATTGTGCTAAAAAGGGACATGATTACAAGCAGTGTCATGTATACAAACGTAAGGTCAAGTATGCTGACAAACTGCAAAAGAAAGCTGCCAGACTCATGAATGTTATTCGAATCTTTGAAGCTGCCAATAACAAGGAAGCCAGTAAAGATCGAAAACACTCTAACTCCTTAAGGGCAACACAAGGAGCGGAGAAATTCAAAAGAGTCAGAACTAAGAATGGCATACTTAGTTCAGAAAAAAAATTCAGTATCACACAAAGAGCATAACCATGCTCTACCCTTCTCGCACTAACTGCAATTAGGGTTGACGTCTCATTCATTGCCCCTTGGAATGAGATGTCATAGTGTGGTCGGGCAAATGTCTTAGAGTCTTTTTCATTTTTATGTATCTGTATGTAAGTAATTGATAACCCTCAATTAACACCTTTTCTCACCATCACTGGACAAAAGTGTAATGTTGAGCCAAGCTCCATGGAACTTATGATCATCAATGGTCAAATTGTCTAAACAAAAGGTTAAAATTGTTACTGGGTATCTCTGAAAGTGAGACACGTCAATGAAAAAAACAAAATACACGTGTACACGGTTCACGAACAGTTCCGCTTTCTCCGTACGATATTAGGGTAAATCTATATCGTATCTGGTAGATTGTGAGAATCCTTATCTCTTCGAAAATTCTTGAAAGAACTGTTTATAAAGAAATCAGAAGTCACTTCTAATTTCATTTTAAACTTTTCAACATGGTAAAACTCCTTGATATTACTTCTCCAAGCAAGGATCCTAAGTCAACTGACAAGGGTACCATGAAACCAGATGATCCTTTGAAAGCAGCCAAAAGCAAAGGAAAAAAACCCTGGTTCAAGAAGAAGAAGAAGATATCGAAATCTGACAATGATGAAAAACCTTCTCAGAAGAATCAAAGGATTGCATCCATTCTCAAATAATGCAGAGAAACAAAAAGAGAAGTAAGATCTCTTGGGGAATGTTTCTAAAAACTCTGGTTGTTCAACAAGCTCTTGTGAAACAACAAGAAGAGCTTATGAAAGAAGTGCATAAGGCATCTGTAAGTGAGCCTAAGGAATTCGATCTGGATATTCCTATGCCTATGAATGAAGATCAAGACATTGAGGAAATCAATAACTTCGTCATGGCTTCTTTCAAATAGAATAGTTGGTTCCTTGTGAGAACTTGTTCTTACTTTTGCCTAAGGAATGTAAACTATATCTAAAAGTAGTTTGCCTTTTCATGCTTTTTAGAGTTTTTCAGCATTTACTACTTTATTTCATTAATAAAAGTTCTTTTTAGATAATTATTAATGATGTTTGCAATACTTGATTTGTCTACCTCAATCTTATTGCAACACATAGCTTTTTCCATTACCTCGGTAGTGATGCAAATTTATGGCTATTACAAAATTTATGCTTTTTCTCACGATCAAGAAACTTTTGATTGTATGATTTTTAGGGTTTTCACAAACTCGGAATCATATACTCTTTTCCAAAAATCTGGCTAAGGAAAAGAGATTGTAAACAAAGGAATACTGGATAACATTAAACTGTTTTGTACATGTTAGGTTTTTAAGTTGTTCTTTATTGAATAACACCACATGGGGGAGAGTTCTTAAATGAGCTTGCGCTTAATAACAAATCTTTTTGGGGAGCTTGGTTGTGGAATATTAAGAGAAAAGTGTATCTATATTTCTCCAAAGATGAGAACTTAGGAATCTTCGTTCAGATTTCCTAGTTATGCCATCTTAAAACTGGTATGCGAGTACTTGACTTGGCCTATTTTTTTTAAGGTCTTTCAAACCCTAGTCTCAAACTACTTTGTCATATTTTTGTGACAAATAGGGGGAGAATACATATGGTTCTTGTTCTTGTGGTTCATAACCATAGGGGGAGAACATCGTATGCTTACTTGGTGTACTTTTCCAAAGTATCAAGTAAGAAGGAGTTAATAAAGTTGAGAAGAAGCTTCGTATCAGGTATGAGTAGAATCACTTTAAATGTTTTGGTACACAGTTAAAAGTTTGCTCAGATTCTTACTCTTTGCACAAACAACATGTGGGATTAGCATGTTAACCCATGTAAGCTTGAGCGTACCTTTGTGGTTGTTTGAGCTGGATATGTTGTAGGTGATGTCTACGAATTCATCAACAAGAGTTAAACGAACACATCAAGACTCAAGGGAGAAGTTGAAGAATTCAAGAAATCAAGATACATCTGGTTAGTACTTAATTGTATATCTTTTGAATCCATATGTAAATTGGTTTTGTCACTAAAATTGACAAAGGGGGAGATTGTTAGGGCATTGTCCGGTCAAACCCACTAGCGTTGGTATGTCAAGCTGGTTGTCAATTTTAGGTGTCAAAACACAATTCTTTATTTGGCATACTAGAGTTTAGATTTTGGAATTGGGATATAGATTAAGTAGTAGAGACCTTGAAGACGAAGACTGTGAAGACATCAACTATTCTTCATCGACAAAAGGTTAGTAGGATTTATGACTTTTATGGAAATTCTTCTATTCTACTTACTCTATCTTTCGAAATAGTCGGCTACTTTAGTAGAGATACTAATAGCGATTGAGATCGTGTTCTTGTTTACATGACCATGTGTTATGTTGGTATTTGTTCCCATAAATACTAAGGTTACAAGAATACATGAGATAGATTCGATACCATTTGTCCATTGCAATTGTTTGCTTGCAAATCACTTGTTGGATATGGGTGAATCTAAAGGAGTACTCCTGAATAAGAGTCCAGTGCATTATAGCTGAGGGCGTCTAACATGTCTAAGTACTGGCCCAACCCAGAACTTCCAGCGGATCCAGTTAAATCCTAATTCTGAGTAACGATGGTTCCTGAACCGGTTCGTGAACAGTGACTTGGGAATTTCTCATGAGTTCCAAAACATCAATTTGTACACGTACATGTACGTGAACCTCAGATTCGATGTATTTGGTCGTGATTCAGAAGGACGGTTTGCGAACCGGCCAAGGTGAATATTGTCTGGAACTTTCACACGGGTTAAACTCTGACTCCTTTATCTCTTAGTTGGACTTGGTTATCACGAAATATCTTATGTGGTCCATCCAACGATATCAATGTGTCAATAAGATAAAGATTATCTCTGGTCTACTTGATATCAATCTTGAAGTGTTTGTGGGCTAACAAAACACTTGGCAGATAAATGATAAAGATTTCCAATTGAGATAAATCTAAGTTTCTTTGTGTGCAAGTTAAGTAACGGGTTCGTTTTACACGGGCACTTGCTAAACTTGTGGTACAAGTAACTAGTTGCTTTATTCCTAAGCAACCTATCTTATTGAGTGCTATAAATAGAGGTTTCTAGAACAAAAACCACAAGCATCAAGCATACGTGAAGTTTCTCTGTGGAATTGATCGTAAACTCTTTTCACCTCGGTGAATGCTTGTTGTGGTATAGTCATCCTCTATTAGGTAGCAGTTCCTCTGTGGGATTTACCTGACGACTATAAAGACTTCTCTTGAGAGTTGGGAAGCACAGGTAGATAACGTACCTCTGTGGTTGTTATCAGATTAACCTATAACCTCAGTAACCTAATTACGTTCTTGTCTATTCCATAGTCCTTTTCTTCTACTATAAGGCTATTCAAGAACTGGTTAAGTTACGTAAAGGTTGAAAGGAAGCAACGCACGGCTGCACTCGGTGTTGTAAGACCTAGTTAGCTCCAGTTATATAAGTTTCTTAAGTGATTCTTTTTACAACTGAGGTAGAGACAAGTTGGGCATAGTTTTATCGGTTTACTTGTCAGCCCCCGCTTGTAAGTAGATTTCCGTATGACCTGGAGCAATTCGAAGGAAGTCACTTTGTGTATGTCAAACTGATAGAGGACAGTTCAAACATACAGTTGATAATTGAGGTTGCAAAGCCGGAATTATTGACACAAGCTTTTAACAGCGGTTAAAGCAACTCCTAGGCCTGTAAAGGACGTCAGCTAGGCGAATAAAGTGCGCGACGATCTGTGGGGGATCTAGAGACGTAAGGAGTGCGACAGTAGCTAGTTTACTTGGAGGGTGGAATTGGTCTTTGCTACATCCCAGACCGAAGTCTTATAGTAGGCTAGTGTTTGTAGACAGTTTGTACTGTGCGGTGTTCAAGCTGGACGAGGTCCCGAGGTTTTTCTACAGGTCGTAGTTTCCTCATTAAAAAAATCTCTGGTGTCTTGTGTGCTTTACTTTCCGCATTATATTCTCTGATTATATAATTAAAGCGAACACAAGAAGTACGTTATTACTAAACCTGATCGTTGTCTCCAATCCATCCATTGGATTTACCAAGACCCTGTCTTGTGTCGGACTGATCCTTTGAGATCCAAACTCAGGTTAACAGATCTGGATATTGATTTTTGAGATCGTCCAGATCTGACCATAAGACTCACGAGCCCAACGAAAAGTTGGTAGTATTTCGGAACCCCTGCTTGTTCAGCTAATCAATCCGACAGAGTCAGACTAGGTAAGTAGAGACACAATATTGTGATGGATTAAATCTCGTAGTACTACCGAGACAAAATCACACTGCTATATCCAACTCAAAGGTTTTAGGAAAAACCTTATATTACTTAGAGACGGAGAAGAATATAAAGCTCTAAGCAATATTGGAACGTCATAACTTCAACACAATTATCGCAAGCGATAAAGTGGAGTTATCTTAAGACACACTGATCACAAGTGATCAAGTCATAACGTAAAGCTCAAGAAGAGAGTTATGTTTTTGTCTTTTGTAGCACAAGTGTAAAAGATAATGGAATCGCGTTAATACAAAGAAAATATACAGTAACAATTAAAAACTTAATGGAACAAACTAATTGTTACTTTATATTGACGGCGGCAAAATGAGTACTAGCATACCTCTGTGCTTTGTTCGGACGAAAAAATGCAACTAAAGGTATGCTCCTCGGAGTCTTATATAACTATCGGATTAATAAGATACAATCTAACACGTTTTTTCTAAAACCTAGAAGGTTCTGCCGGATCAAACGGCACAGCTGGATTCATGGCTCCCGAACAAAAACTTAAGAAAACAGTTAAGGAATCTTTAGAAACCTGGGGAAAACGGAGATTCGAGTTATTATGCTCATTTTTATTGCGTATATATGAAATGAAAAGCTAGGGTACCGAAATACTATAAACTTTTCTTTTGGGCTCGTGAGTCTTATGGTACGATATGGACGATCTCAAAAATCAATATCCAAATCTGATAACCGGAGTGGAATCACAAGTGATCGCAACTCAAGACAAGTCTTGGTAAACCCCCTGGATGGATTATTCCATGTCATACGGAAATCTACTTACAAGCGGGGGCTGACAAGTACACCGAGTAAACTATGTCGAACTTGTCTCTACCTCAGTTATAAAAAGAATCACTTAAGAAACTTATAGAACTGGAGCTAATTAGGTCTTACAACACCGAGTGCAGCCGTGCGTTGCTTCCTTCAACCTTGTATGTAACGTATCAGTTCTTGAATAGCGTTATTGTAGAAGAAAAGGACTATAAAATAGACAAGAACGTGATCAGGTTTCCAAGGTTACAGGTTAATCTGATAACAACCATAGAGGTACGTTATCGCCTACCGGTGCTTCCCAACTCTCAAGAGAAGTCTTTATAGTCGTTAGGTAAATCCCACAGAGGAACTGCTGCCTAATAGAGGATGACTATACCACAACAAGCATTCACCGAGGTGAAAAGAGTTTACGATCAATTCCACAGAGAAACTTCACGTATGGTTGATGCTTGTGGTTTTCGTTCTTTAACCCTCTATTTATAACACTCAATAAGATAGGTTGCTTAGGAATAAAGCAACTTGTTTCTTAACCTACAAGTTAGCAAGTACCCTTGTAAATGAACCCGTTACTTGGCTTGCACACAAAAAAACCCAAGATTTATCTCAATTGGAAATCTTTTAACATTTATCTGCCAAGTGTTTTGTTAGCTAAAAAACACTTCAAGATAGATATCCAACAGACCAGAGATAATCTTTATCTTATTGACTCATTGAGATTCGTTAGATGGACCACAAAAGATATTATGATAAGCACAAGTCCAACTAAGAGATAAAGGAGTCAGATGTTTAACCCGCGTGAAATTCCAGAAGAATATTCACTTGGACGGTTCGTGAACCGTCCGTATGAATTCAGGCCAAATACATTGAATCTGGTGTTCACTTACATGTACGTGTACATATCAACGTTTTGAGACACTGAAGAAAATTTCGGTGCCACTGTTCACGAACCGGTTCATGAACCGCTGTCGCTCAAATTAAGGTTTAACTGGATCCGCTGGAAGTTATGGGCTGGGCCAGTACTTAGA
>JAJJMA010160849.1:0-13802 GCA_023529015.1 Papaver nudicaule | reverse complement strand
ATAAATGCAAAGGTACATTTGTATCCTTGCATAAAGGTTGGTCATCATCTCGAAACCTACTTTCTTTAGGTTACGACTATTGAAAGACTTCACTTAAGGATCGTGAAGTACAGGTTGGATGTAATAATCTTTATCCTGTATTTTGGGTCAATTGTATTGTTGCGGTCAACAAATCATTAAAAGACCAAGATCATAATTGAAATTTCGTACGGCTGCACTAGGTGTTATAAGTCCTAGAAGTTCCATACGCAATTCACGAATTAGGTCTTGTATCAAGTTCGTCACACTTTGCAAGGTAAAACTAGTTAGGCTATATCTATAAGCCCTAGCTAGTATATAGATTTCCATTAACCTTGACTTTAAGTCTAAAGGTGATCACCTTTCGTATTCTTTGTTGAAGACAAATCGAGTACAACCAGGCGTCCTGTTAGAGGCAGGATAGCGCTAGTCTTCACGAATGACTGTGGAGAAACTTCTAGGCATGTAAAGGACATCAGCTAGGGGAATCAAGTGCGTAGGTTATTGTGGGAGCCAAGAGACGTAGGAGCACAACGGTGGATGAATTGCTCAAAGGGTTAATTCTGTCTCAAATAATTCCAGTCCGAAGTATGATAGTAGAATAACGTTTGTATTTGCTTAATATTGTGTGTGTTCAAATATGGACTAGGTCCCAGAATTTTTCGGCTGGTTGCGGTTTCCTCGTTAACAAAACTTCTGGTGTCTTGCTTTACTACTTTACCTTTTGCATTATATTATCTCTTCTCAATATAATTAAAGTATTATATTAAACCTTCGAGTGAGTCCATTTCTTTGAGATCTACAAGAACTCATTCTTGTTAGGGATTAGGTTCTTGAACAAAGAACTTGACTCAGGTTATTATTTGAATATTGATTTGTGAGATCGTTCAAACAATCTAATCAACTAGGTTCACGAATTCAAAAGTTGGTGGTGTACTTGGTATCCCCTTTTTTTCAATTTTTTTTTTACTGAAGACGAGAAGAAGCAGACTTACCGACTTCAAAATCTCTAAAATATAACGTATATGTAGTTCTCCACCAACATTTTACTATCACATGACTAATTACTTGCCTGTGGTTTTTTTCCTCCCAGGTATAGATATGCCTCCAAGGATATCGATTGACACACCGTTGAATTTTATTGGGAAGAATTTCGTTAAAAAAATTAACTCAAACAACCCCCCCTCAATAACGCAAAATTCGAACGCGATGAAATTGTTGATATATGCTCATTTTGTAGACCAGGTACACTAGGACCAGTTGTTTGTCTGATATTTGCAAATTCCTCAACTATATCCTAAGTCCGGTTTTGATTGCTTGGAGGACATCCATTAGATGGTGATTCCCTTTTTTTGTTTCTTTTTCTATGAGAAGCCATTACGAAAGAAATTTAGTAAAAAAAAAAAAGACTAAAGAAAGAATTATGAATAAAGAATTGTAAAGAGAGGACTCCAATTTATAGCGAGATAGACTTGGCCGGTAGAGAGATAGACTCTATCGAGCAATAAAAGTTATATCGAAAGAGATTGTTTCTCTCGATTGTTATCATAGTGGCGGTGGCTTGGCAAACTTTGCGCTTGACAAGGTGTATACCGAGGGGACTTGGAGACTCAGTTAGTAAGTTGGTAAGCCCAATACTCATACAATCTTATTATAATTATCATAAATATTCAGAGGTACATTAATCAAAACTCATGTTTTCACTACTATTTTCAGTTATGTTCCTTAACAGCTGCAACAATGTCAGGATTGTTAATTGAAGTCATTACTTGACGGGACCCGACCATTAGGGGCTCACATGGTATGGTTCAGCTCGGTTTTTGAACCATAACCGAAACTGAAAACCTCGGTTTTCAATAATCAAACCAAGCATTACCATCTTCATTTTAGGTTCTGTTCAGAACCGAGCCGAGTTGGTTCGATGCAAAACCAGCTGGTTCTGCTAAATCGAGAATATCATCATTCATGTCGGTTTTACCTATCTAACAGGTAGTTGTCAACTAATCTTTGTCACATTTTCAACTGAGGAACAATACAATAATATACAATCCATTAATGTACAAGTAGTTCCATTAGGAATTCAAATATGAGTTAGTTTACAATAACTGTTGATTAAGCACAAAGAAAAATAAAAGATGAGAAAACAATGTACAAATCATTAAACCTAGAAAATTACATAAAATCATTAAACTCAAAATATGGTTAGTTCCAATCAAAATCAATACCTAAATAGAAATAGGCTGTGAATCTTATGATAGTTTGTCTTCTTCAATAATCAAATAAGAATAGAAGCTGCATCAATAGTACAGCAGTGGCGGCTAAGAAAAACCAAATCGATTAGATGGGATCCAAATCCAAACAAGGTGCTGCTCGTGCAGTTCTTCAGAGTAAAAATTTGTCATTACAGTAACCCTTAACTCTTAAGGAAGAGTAGAAAAAGAAGAAGGCGATGGCGGAGTTGGTTTTAGGCTTTCGTTGAGGAGGATGAATATGAAAATAAGGTAGCTGCGGATTTAGTTTTAGGTTTTTGTAAGGTGGAAATAAAGGAAAAGATAATGTCTTAGAATGTACGACTAATATGAGTAATAATGGGCGGCTATAATTAATAGGTTTAAACTGACGTGCTCGGTTCGTTTTTTTGGGTGAACCAGTACTGTACCGAGTTAAGCCTATTTTCTATATTCCACAATCGGTTATTACCATTATTTCTTCGGTTCTGTTCAGTTCAGTTTTCGACACAGCCGTGCCGACCATCGATGTTGATAAACTAATTTCAAGTTATGTGTTTGATCACCACTCTCAATTTTTATTTTTTTTAATCAAGATGAAACTGAATCAAATCGAGAAATAACTTATGGAATTACAGATTATAGATCATATTTAGCATCAAGAGATATATGACGACTTTGTCCATCGATAGAAAACCATCTCTAATATGCAAATGAGTATTGTTGACGGGAAATTAAATGTCGAAAAATACAAGCTAGACATTCATTTGGAAGTTCCTAAATGGTGTCTGGAGTATCAATCACCCTTCTCTAGTTCACGAACTGGTTGTCGACAAAAAACTTCGGAACTCCAAAATAGTTGTAGTTTCTCAAACTGGATTTCTGGGTTCGCGAACTGCTCATATTCAGAAAAGTTTTTGTCCTCATAACACTCACTATTCGTACAATCTATCCATAACCATTGAACATATGTGGTGCATGACTACCTTATTACGTGTCTTTCGAGGCTAACTTCACATGCATGGGCTTTCCATGTGAATCATTCTTGTGTGAGAAAATTTGTTGTTTTTCGAATTGTATCGAAATCGAATTTTAGAAGTAAGCAAACTATATGTGATTACTTCGTGATTGAACTCTTACGATTGCTTACTTCGAAAAGAACTCTAGGATACTTGGTGACAAAGTGACTCCAGGACTCGTTTGCACGGTCATGAACTAGCTTACAACCTGAGTAATCATTGTTTAAACCTTAAAAAACCCAGCCTCATTATTACTATAAATAGAGGACCCCGTGCAACATACACTCTTAATCTTCTAGACATTATGTATCATGTTGCTTAAGGAGTCGTCCTCCAAAGAAATATTTCCTTATTAGGAATTGGTCTACAGTCATTGAAAAACTTCACTGTGAGGATTTGTAAAGAACAAGCAGGTATTATCTTTTATATGATAGAAACCAATTTGTAATCTTGGTTGAATTATTTTGTTCTTGTTTATTATAATGTCCTTCTCTTCTGTTATAAGACCATTCAAGAACGATCAATCAAATTACAAGATTTTGATGGAAATTTTGTAAGGCTCTTTCAATCTAAGTCATGTAATTCAAAATTGTGTTTCGACCTAGATATAAAGTTAAAATCAACATTTTGAGGGAGACTCGATACAGACGTTGTATGCATGTAAGCCCTATTTCTAATATTAAGAGATTTCCGTTAACCTATATTAAATCTAAAGAAAGACACTATTAGGCTTCTTGTTATAGTCAACGTAGCGCTAGTCTTCACGGAGGGATGTGGAGCAATTCCTAGGTCTGTAAAGGAAATTAGCTAGAGGAATCAAGTGCTTGGAGTCTTGTGAGATCCAAGAGACATAGGAGCACAAGTGCACAATGAAAAGGAGGGGATACCGATATATACCACCAACTTTTGAATTCGTGAACCTAGTTGATTAGGTTACTTGAACGATCTCACAAATCAATATTCAAGCAACAAACCGAGTACAATTTGTTCAAGAACTGAATCCTAACAAGAACAAGCTCTTGCAGATCTCAATAGAGATGGATTCACTCTAAGGTTAGAATCAACAAACTTGCAATACTTTAATTATATAGCTAAGAGACAATATAATGTGAAAGGTAAAAGTAATGCAAGACACCAGAAGTTTTGTTAACAAAGAAACCGCAACCAACAGAAAAACCCCGAGACTTAGTCCAGATTTGAACACACACGGAATTAAGCGAATACATACGCTAGCCTACTATCAGACTTCAGACTAGAATGTATCGAGGCTGAATTAACCCTCCAAGCAACTCAGCTAACGTTGTGCTCCTACGTCTCTTGACTCATGTAGAAGCCTACGCACTTGATTTCCCTAGCTGACGACCTTTACAGGTCTAGGAGTTTCTGCACAGTCCATCGTGAAGACTAGCGCTACCCTGCCTTTAACAGGACGCCTGGTTGTACTCGATTGTCTTTCAACAAAGAATATGATAGGTGATTTCCTTTAGACTTAAAGTCAAGGTTAACTGAAATCGATTTGCTGAGTAGGGCTTATTGATCTAGCCTAAACATTTTTACCTCGTAGCGTGTGACAAACTTAGTATTAAACCTAGTTCGTGAACTGCGTTATGGAGTTTCTAGGACGTAAAACACCGAGTGCAGCCTTACGAAGCTTCTATCAAATCTTTGGTCCTTTTTGATTGAATTGACCACAACAAATCAATCGATCTAAGATATAGGATCTGAAATATTACTTCCGACTTGTGCTTCACGATTCTCAAGTGAAGTCTTTCAAATAGTCGTAGTCCAAGAAAAGAACTTTGAGATAACGACCAACCTTTATGCAAGGATACACAGAAGTGTAGAAGATTGGTTTGTATCTTGCAGAAGGTCATCTATTTATATTGATCATCAAGGGAGGCTTTGCTTTAAAGTTAAGCAACCTTGAGTAGGGCTCAAACAAGTTTCCGAACTTAGAAAAGTCCATAGGCTTGTATTGAAGTCCAACTCAATCTTCTTCTAACCCGGTGGTAAAAACCTAAAGGCCGTGAGAAGACTCGCCTTGAGCAGATCGAAGGATAACAATGGCTAAGTAAGTAAACCACGCTATGGAGTCCATGTAAGTATGCACGAACGTAAAAGACTATTGTGGACAAGATCTCCATGGGTCTTATTGTAAACGAGTTCGAGAATCCATTCACAAAAGGCAAAAACCTCAATAAAGAAGTTTTTATCCATGGCTTATATGAACGCGTTCATGTGCCATTTTTCTGAGTTTAGGAATTTTCGGACTCTTATATGAACGCGTTCATGAAAAACTGCTGAGTTCAGAAATTTTACCGTCCAGCATATGAACGTGTTCAAGAACGCGTACGGTGTTCAGCTGTAATTCAAGAACTAGCATTATTCTCACATTCTACTTATGCATTGGTCACTTAGTGGTGTAAATGCTAGAGAATTAGTCTTTGATCCTTCGAGATCACTATAAAAAAATATCATAGACTATATTTGTTGATAGAATGGTAAATACGAAACCAAATGAAAACCTTTCTAACCTTTCGATGAGGACGATTAATATGTCAAGTGTGTAAGCTCCGGTCTTCATCTTCAATGGTCTTCGTCTTGAATACCTAACCTAACCTAGTCCGAAATGGTATTGTAGACATAATCAAGGATTGATTTTTCGTCAACTAAACTTGACAATTAACTTGAGATAGCAATGCCAGTGGGTTCAACTGAGCTATGCTCTAACACATAATTGCAGCTGAAATAACTTGGATGGTACGAAAAGGAGGGGATACCAAAGGAACACTTCCAACTTTTTGTTCACGGATTCGATAGACAAATCCGTTGGTTGATCTCAGTAAAATGGATCCAATACAACAAGGTCAAGCTAGAATCATCTCTTTTCCTAGACCCGATTTAAAACAAGATCAACTCTTGGTTGTTCTTTGTTTCAGAACCGAATTCGTACAAAGACAAGTATGTATGGTGTATCCTAAGAGATGTGAATTCAATAATGATAAGCCTTGCACACGAACTCAATTTAGGTTCAAAATCAATATGAATTGTATACTTTAATTATATCAAACCAGAATATAATACGAAAATAAAGTAAAGCAAGACACCAAATTTTTTGTTAACGAGGAAACCACAACTTGCAGAAAACCCCGGAACCTCGTCCAGTTTGAACATCATATTGTATTAAACTGCTATAAACACTAGCTTATTATCAGACGTCGAACTGGAATGTTGTTGAGAACAAACCTACCTTATAAGCGATTCAGCTCCATTCGCACTCCTTGCGTCCCTTGGATGATCACGCAAGACCCTACCCACTTGATTCCCTTAGCTGATGTCATTTACATTCCCGAGAGTTTCTTTAACCTCCATGAAGACTTTCAAAAGCTTTCTCGCCACCAATAGGATGCCAACAAGATTCCCCTTTCGAAATCTCAAATCAAGGTAAATGAAATCTAGAACTTAGATCAAAATCCCAAATATTTCTCTTTTCATCTAGGATGTTATACTCTTAAAGAATTTTAGAGATACCTTGATATAAAACTACCAAACAAGATCAGCATAGAAACCCTAGAGTGATATCATGTCGAAATTCCAAAAAAGACTTACAAGCAGAAAATACCTAAGTGAAGTTATTAATCTATTAGAATCTTGGTAAAAAGATCAATCGTTCTTGAATTTTCTTATATTAGAAAAGAATGACCGCAAAATATACACGAACTAAGATGATCACCATGATTAGCACGAAAATGATCTCTCATGAAGGTGTTAAGAACTCTAATTTCACTAAAAGTTTAAACGAACAAGAACCAGGTCATGTTACCAACTTGTTACATTTACTGGGTGACATTTATTTTCATTTTGCAAATTTTAACGCTGAATATGTAAGAACTTGAAATTTTTGGGGCTCGTTTTTTTCAGTTGCTAATTCTTATTCTCTTTTGATGTGGATGAATTTATGTTTTTCTTCATAAACAAGTATGTAACTCAAAAGTACCATTGGAGTTTTTTTCTTCCTCGTTTGGACATTATGCTGCAATGGTGCTCCAACATTGGAATTTCTAAAAAAATACCAAGGAGAGAGGAAACAAATGCAAAAAGACCGATTAGGAAAAACCCAACTCTAGAATCCCAGTGTCTTAGATTTCTTTCTAATCTTTCAACCGAATAACATGATTTTTCTTGCATTTGATTCCTCTTCGAGTTCTCTACTGTTTTGAGGTACTTTGGTTGATGTTTGGGCTGTTAGAGAGTTACTTGAATGGAAACAAAGATGGATTTAGAGAGTGGTTTGGGTTCTGATGAGTTTTCGCCTTAATACTAAGATTTAAAGTCGCATAATACTAAGATTTCAGGTACAAATGGGGAGGGGGGGTTGATTACGAAGAAACAGGGGTGATTGAAGAGGTTAACAATGTTTCTTCTTTAATGATTGTATCGAAAGGGGGTAATGAGTCAAACCCAAAAAATTGGAGAACAATTTTCCAACTCCTAGACCTGTTGTGCCTCAACCAAAGATGAATTGTCACTCCTCCGACTGAGATAAATGGGAAGAGAATGATAGATTCTTTAACTGAATTTTTTCCAGAGGAGTTAGAAACTGTGAAAACTTGGTGGTGGGTTTCTTTGTGGGGAAAATATGCTCATTTGTTGCTGTGCAAAATGCCATAAACAAGTTATGGAAGCTTATTAAGGAGGTAAGCATCAAACTTTATGGCAATTTTGCTTTCATTTTTGATTTTAAGGATGAAGATGGTAGAATAAATGCCTTAAAAATAGAATCCTTCTATATTGGTAGTCATTTTTTCTCTCCGAGGCCTTGGTCACATCTCTTCAAAAAATTATTTCTAAGATAAAGACCGTTCCTATTTGGTTAAGATATTTGGATTTCCTCTGCATATGTGGAATAATGAGCTGATTGCAAGTTTCATTGGTGTCCCCTGTTTGCTGATGAATGTACACTTAACAAGGATAAACTTGCCTATGCAAGAATTTGTGGAGATTAATGTGGATTTCAGTTATTCTGAGAGTATTCCTATGTGGATACATGGTAAGATATCCATGGATCTTCCAGTTGAATACCATTGGAAACCTCCAAAATGTGATATATGTAAAGTTTTTGGTCACTCAGTCAAGGATTGCACAATGAGAATAATACAAGGTGGACTCCTAAAAAAGATAGGGTTTTGTTTGTCCATCCAGTCAATGAAGATTCGAATAAGAAAAATGGGCACAAAGAAGTTGATGGAGAATTGACCTTGGATGATCCTGTAGTCAATGAGTTAAATGAAGCAAATGAAGTGACTGGAACAACTGCAAGTGGTACTAGTGTAAGTGTTAGTGTAAGTGGTATTAGTGCAAAGGTAATTAATTAGTGCAAGAGGTATAAGGTCCATGGGTAAATGCAGCTCTCCAGTTAAAGCTAGTAGTAAGCCTTCTAGCTCAAACATAATTGGTGGTATTAGTGTTACAGCTGCTGAGAAAGTGGTGATAAGTTCAGACAGTGTGAAGAAGACGGTTGCAGGGAACACAAGCAACAAAGCTATGAACGCCTCTTCTTCCTTTTCTCCTGAGATTGAGGCTGCTGACAAAGATAAAGAAGGAGTTTGGACTGAAGCTAAAGGGAAAAAGATGGGCAATCACCCAAAAAGAATCCTTTTATGGTGTATAGTGACTTCACTGATGAAAGTCGCTTTCCCATCAACAAGGTGGGAGATATTGAAAGATCTTCATCTGCAAGGTGTAGAGCTCCAATTGAAGCTACAACTGACAAAAACTAAGGTAGCAACGACATGAGAATCTACATACCCAACTACTGATTTGGAATGCTTCGATGAAGAATTTGAAAGGAAAAACAGATTTTTGTCTTTGGAAGAAAATGCCCTAAAGAAGCAAGAAAGAGTGGAATGGGCAAAGTGGGATAAAAAATGGTAAATGAACTAAAAGTTTGGGAGGGGCAGAGAACCCAACTTAGGAAAGCACAATATGGTTGAGTGTTTGTGGGTTGCTGCTTTGTGTCGCAGTGATGTCTACAATCATATTTTATCTTTATTGTCTGTTTTGGTTCAGGTTTGTTTAGAGTTTTCTGTGTGGAGTATGTTCCACTTAGGAGTCATTGCTTGTTGTAACTCAGGTGATTGCATCACTGAGTTTTAATCTATCTTTTGGTCTGTTGGGTGAGAGGTCTGTATCTGCCTACTTAACTAGCCTAGGCACTTCTTTTTTCCTTTTCAATAAAAATTTAACCTTTCTCCTTAAAAAAAAAACACTGGAATTTCTATTAAATGCTGAAAAGACCAATATAAGTGTGTGCCTTTTTTTTTCTCCGAACACGAAGCTAATCAACATCTTTTTTGGACTACAAGGAAAAATTTGAAATTATGCCACTACTTTCGCAACAATGTTGGTGTCAAATTGTTTTTTGCAAGCAACATTAAAATAAATATTTAAGAGTGAACAAGCAAGAAATAAAAATTATAATGTATACTAGGAATGTGTTACCGTTTGCAATTTGCTGTTAAAGGAAAAAAAAACTAGCTTTTATATAAGGCTTAGTCTAATGGCAATTCTACATCCACGAAAAAGTTGAATGACACATCAGCAAAGTAGTAAACCAAGTCTAATGGGAAGTGCTAGACACATCAGCTAAATTCTACTTCGGCGCTATATCATTGAGCGTTGGACGCTACATCATTGAGCGCCAGATAATCTCAGCCATCAGATCTGGAACATATGTTATTAGCCATCAGATCTAGTGAGAATATTCGTTTGGGCGCTATATCATTAAGCGCCGGTTTACTTTTTGGGCGCTACATCATTGAGCGCCCAAGTAGTATTTCAACTTCCACTTCTACGAAAATCTGGAAAGAGAAGTTGAATTGGGGGTTTAGGCGACGCTTTTCGTAGAAGTTGAATGACCATTAGACTTAGCCTAAGAGTAACTCTTTGAATACGTTGATTTGTAATTGGAATATTGTTAAAAGAAATATAACTAGCCAATCGGTATGAGTTGGATGCCCAAACCAGCAGTTTTATATGGGCTATCAACAATGAATTTAGTATCGTACGAGTCACACCACCAATTTTGAAAAACGACACGACTCGTTAGTTTGAATCACTTCTGCAAAGAATCGTGTAAGTCAACAATATTCTTACGATTCTTGACTAAAGTTGACCACTCTTCAAAATTCTTGATTGAAAATTACAAAGCCTGTCTGTTAATCTATGTTAAACGTTTCATATCTCTTTGCCAGAATGACCAAATAAGAATAAATCCGGATCTAACTCTTTCAAATAGGAAGAAATAATCATACAACAAATTTAGAAAAGAAATAAGATTCATTCAGTTTAAGGGAACATTGAATCCATTTATCAACAAATTTTGAAAGAGCGGAACTATTTTTTGTAAAGAACATTGCTATTCGATTAGAAAGAGAAGGCTACATGATTTTTCTTCATGATTTTTCTTCAAATGTATCCATTTGGTTTCAGGGCTTCATAGACTTAAGTTTATTATTGTAATTAAAAAATTAATTAAAGGAGGAAGTAAAAGAATGAAGGTTTTCGAAAACTCAAAAGAAGGAAGGAAAACTTTATCACGTGCCGTTCACTAATATACATTGCACACAATGTAGAATATATGCCACGTTTTTTTTTTTTTGAAAGGTCGGATTATATTCATAACCTGATTAAAGTTACAAGAGACGATAAGTCCCACAAAAGCCAGCAGGCATACATCCAACCCAAACAAAAGGTCCCAAAAAATACAGCCAAACTGATACTCAAGTAAACTACTAATAAAACAGCAGCAACTAAAAAGCAGATGAAAACTACTTCTTGCAAACAAAACCATCTCCACCAACAGCACGAACCACCAAGTAACAACTGATCATCGATCGAAGAGTACCCAAAGGGATACCCGCCATAGACAACCTCCCATAAGAAAGGCCTGAAAGACTGAAGGGAGGGAAAACTCCAATCACCAACTCGGAGCCACCCAAACTGAACCCATTGGATACACTGGTAATGTAGTAGAGAAGCAGTAGTCCAACAATCTTTGAAGCTGCACCAAAACGAACCAAAAAAACTAGCAAACCACACCACAAAGAACCCAAAAAACTAGCAACTTGTATGATGAAACTTCAATGTACAGTACAACCCAAAAAAAAAAAGCTTGAAACCACCACCAAATGCACAAGGCCAAGCAACCGTGATGGGAAAGATGTTGTCCTAGGTATGTTGGACTCATTGATGCTGCGAATGTCCAGTTTTCCCAGACATTCACTGTGCAATTGAGAGCCCCTCAACTGCCTCCAATTAAGATGTCGAAAGCTCCTCGTGAGACAACGATACCCTCCATGCTGGCATGGTTGAAGAAGACACATTTGAAGCTTGTTGAGGAGGATCCTTGATAATGGGGAAAATCAGCGTGCGTGGAGTTGTTGAGTGGACTTCCATGTTGAAGTAATTGTGAACTGAGTCCTTATGTTGATGGTATTCATCATGGAACATGTGTACCTTGCGCATCCTGTATGTTGGCCCTTCAGAAGGGAAAACAGGCATAATAGACGTTTCTAATCTATAAGCGAATGTTATTATACATGTGACACAGTACCAGCATATGATACTAATCTTAAAAGTGTATAATATTCATGCTATGAAAATGACCATGAATCTTTGATTCACGCTTCAACAACCGATTCGATTCATGAAAATGAAAAAGATTCACTCTGCGATTCACGCTTTGACAACCTTGTCTATCAGCAACTCTCTTGTTCAAGAAAAGAAAAAAAGATATATAACTAGCTTTTGAGTGTAGCTTTGCTACTTTGTATTTTTCCTTGGCTATTATCCCCTTGATAATCGCTAAATTCCAGTGTCTTTACGTCAAAAAAGAATCCTATTTCAGCTCATTACCCCAAGAGCCACGCGAAAAATTGGGACTAGTATACCGGTTTAAACATGTGCGGACAATTCAACTCATTTCAACTCAGTGATGGAGGGAGAAGGTGCATGTGGGGGTCTGATTTTGGATTTGAGCATAATTATGCTTATATTTTGGATTATTTTCATACCTTGTAGGGCAACTTGCAAGGTCGTATGGAAATTCTGTATTGGTACTAATCAGATTGTGAGTGCTTGAGAGCAAGCACTATGGTACATATAATGTAGGACTTTTGCACAAAATGTGGGAGAAAAAACCCAACCAAAAACGCAAGTACTATGGTTGAGAGGCGGCTATCGAAAAGCCGCCACATTTATGGGGTCGGCTATTCAGTGTCCGACCCCCAAGGTTTGACCTTGACCAGAAACACCCTATAATCATTCTTCACACTCCGTTTTCACTCACACCCAATACTTTTCCACCCAAAATTTGATTTTCAAGTTGTTCACTCAATCAAATTTGTATTAAAAATAAGTTGAGTTCCATCGTGCGAAAAGGAAAATTCTAAGTTACATCGTGCTGATAAAATTAATATAAATTACATGTTACAGATAAACATAATTAAAAACCTAACAGGTTACATCGGGCATAAAGATTAAATCTAACTTACGTCATGCAGAATCATAAAATTAGTCAATATGAACATAATCAAACTCGGGAAGAAATTCTCTGAGTAGTTCATACTCCTCATCAATAGCCTTTGGAATTGATGTCGTCCTTCTCGAGTCTACATAATCCAACATAAATTTAATAAGTTATTAACAACCTCTAGGTTCACTTCAATAAAAATTAATTTGCTTGAATAACTCACGAAGTCCTCGTGTGAAGCGTTTCCGTTTTGACGATGAATTGCAGCAACAATTGAGACGAACTTCCTGACCTCCTTCTTGATGGTCCTAAATCTAGCTCTCGTTGATTTCCATTCTCTCCTGTTCGGATTTTGGGTAACCACAGCAAATGCAATAAGAATCCTTTCCCAGAAAACTAATTTTGTTTGTCCAGAACCAACAACATCATCTTTAGCTATGACAATATAAGCATTTGTAAGAGCAATATCTTCAGCCGTATTAAAATTCTTAACCATATTGAAGCGAAATGAAAGACTTTGAGTGAGTGTGATAGAATGAAAAATCAATGAAAATGGTATTAATTGGGATACATTTTGAGTTGAGAAGAGTGGGTTGGTTTTATAGTGAAAATATCCAACGACTCATTTTACCGTTGGAAATTTGACCGTACCGTTGAGATACAGTGGTGTAGATGGGGTGTAAGAGGGGTGTGAGGGAAAGAATAGTCAAACAAATAAAAAAACGAGGGGAGGACTATTCAGTGAGCGCTTGTTTTTGGGCGGCTATTCACTGGCCGCTGGCGCCTACTCAGAGGCCGCTTGGTGCGTCTATTGAGTAGCCGTCTGGTAAAAACGATATAAAACCTCTCACAGATGTGTTGAAAGTTTTAAAACGTTATGGGACTTTTGCATACAATGTAGAATAATTACCTATTTATTTACGCTAAAAGTGCACCATAGTGCTTGCTCTGACCCATGTTTGAATTGTCCTGGGTGCATCACCGAGCTCAATATAAGAAATGCTC